>LQNS02278094.1:8446858-8464737 GCA_001587735.2 Parhyale hawaiensis | reverse complement strand
AACTAATGTAGAGCAAAGAAGAGAAATGGGCTCAGCACAAATAATCGTGAGAAAATATTTTATTTCAGTTTCAGAACGCTTTATTTCATATACAAATTGTTAAAATATGTTCAGTATAATTTCCCGTGGGGGGGGGGCATTTTGTATTGAATGCCCTCCCCAACATTCCTGAGGGGGGGGGCAAATGCCATGAATGCCCCCCCCCCCTGGATCCGCCAGTGGGTAGATTAAATTACGAAGCGCTACCTTTCGGCGAACAAAAGTAGGGGAAGGCATTAATTTGTGGAATTTACGTGGGTCCCGCACTCCCGCTAGTATAATAATAATAATAATTTCCTTCCCACAAATTGGCCCATAATGTATAGCTATGGACCTCACGAACCCAAGGGCTGTCCCGAGTGCCTTTTCCGCTGGGAATGTCGCAGCTGGACGCAGTTCCTGCTGAGGTTAGTTTGTTAGGTAGATTCTTTATACTTCCCCTTCTGTTCCGCGAGGAGGGTCGCCGAATGGTAGTAAATCACTCATCCCATGGGACTCCCTATCTGCTCCCATGTGGGGGGCCACGGAAGAGACCCCCACTCACGAGTTTAATCTTTTTTCGTTTTCGTCTCGCTCTGTGCCACGTGGCCGAGCGGTGTAGGGTTAGAGTTAATGCTCTCGCCTTATTTCCTGCCGGACATGGCGCACCTGGCCAAGATTGTTCTAATAGAACTCATCCAAGTTCGACTTCTAAACTAATACAAAATTGGATTACTGTTATATAGTCTTCGTATCTGATACAGCGGGAAACCCTCATTACCTCCGCCAAGGAGGTTATGTTTTCGTTGGGTTTGTCACCAAGATAACTCAAAAACTTATGGTCGGATTTTGACGATAATTACAGTGATTGTTAGGTATGTTAGGAGGAACAGATGATTAACGTTTGGTGAAGTTCCGTCCATCTGTTTGTTTGTCTGCCTTATTTTTCTCAATACCATAACTCGAAAAGTTACGGGCGGATTTTTATGAAATTCATATGAGTTGTTAGGTATATAACAGAGAGTAAATGACCAAATTTTTGTGATGATCCGTTTGTTTGTTCATTTGTTTGTTACTGTTTTTAATTTTATGCTTGTTAGCACAATAACTCAAAAAGTAATAAATGGATCTTTATGAAATTTATAGGGTTTGTTAGTAATGTAAAAGACATAAATAATTAAATTTTGGTGCAGATCGGTTCGTTCCGTTCATTTGTATGTTTGACTCATGTTTGTCATAACGTTTGATAGCAGCAAACCTCAAAAAGTTATGAACGGATCCTCACGTAATTTCACAAGCTGTTATTACTATCAAAAGGCACAAATGATTAGATTTTGGAGTTGATACCAAGAAAATCAGGGTTTCAGAGCCAATTTGAATTTTTTGCAACCGTTGCCTTGCTTGACGGAGGTATGCGCTCTCAGAGTACTGCGGTTATAACTATAATATAATTATATTGATTCGATGATTGGAAGACTCCTCTAATCTCAATAGACTTTGGGAGGTATGCTTAGCCAGACTCCGTGCCGGCCACTCCCCTCTCACTCACACACTTGCTTACACGGGGAGACCCACCTTCTTGCCACTATTGCAGTATATACTCCCCTTTCTATCAAGCATAATCTCCATGTGTGTTCTCCATGTGTATTGCTACAACAGAAGCTTCTACAGAATGCAATGGCATAGGATACATATATGCTATTTGTATACATGACATCTTAAAAAACGTGTAGTTACTTACACTATTTACAGTGTATATGGTGGTACATGAAGCGGTGCAGAGGTATTCCTGAGCCAAAGTAATGAATCAGTTAATCCATTGTTACCGTATACGGCAAAACCTACAGTGCATAGCTAAAGGTTTGGCACAATTATATATTAAACCACCTCGTGACGTATGACCATTCATATGTTATTTGTACAGAGGCATAAAACGACGCTATTGTCCAACACAATCTCTATTTTATAAAGCGCTAGTTGTAGTAGTATAGAAATTGTTTACCAGCGCATCAGGGAAACAATGTCTATATCTCGCCGAACCACTCCTGTGGTTTACACAGGTTCGTGCGCCATTAGGACGCATTTTTAAATTATTGTGTTAAATTATTAATTAATTTAATTATTAAATTAAATGATTTTTTTACATACCAGTAGGCTTGACTTGTCCCGAACTTCAGACAGGTGTGCTGGCTTCGACACGTTCTATCGCATTTTAAGATATTAACCCTCAATCGATGACCCTTAACACGGGAAAACTTTATCTTTCTCCGTCGAATGAAGTTTATAGCCTTATTAAGCGTAATTCTGTTTTCTAACATATGCAACATGATTCATGGCGGCGAGCCACCGGTACTGTATGAAGTTTCGACCAAGTTAAGCCTTGTTTCTTAGCGTTTCTCGACTTAGAGCAAGCAGTTGGTTGACACCTTAACTCTACTAGTTACTACATACAGTATATTTACATTAAAACTGGTTTCCGGGCTCTAAGCACAAAAATCTACTTCGACTTACATTCCAGTCGGTTGTTAGAAAAGCTTTTATTACCACTAACCCATAAAGGCCAAATGTTTAAACATACAACGTTAGAAATACGTTTCCTTTAAGATAAGCTAGTATGTTTCCCATGTAGCAATGGGCTCACTGAAACGCTGCTAAGAAGTATACAAACCACATAGACCGCAACATTACTTGACTCTTGGGTCCACAGTGGCCTCTGACGCCTGCGGCCTAAATAGGAAAAATGGGATTTTCTCAAGCACGCAAGCGCCCAAAATTACGTCCCCGCCGTATCCAAGATACCTTCTCCGCAAGAAAAATATTGGGTACCTTAGAATTTTTTCTTCAGTATTAGATAGGGGGAAAAGCATAGCTCTTGAGAAAATCCCATTTTTCCGTTGCCGACTTTTGGCCGCCAGCATCAGACCTAAGACTAAAGTACTGTTGCGGTCTATGCATACCACTACAAACATTCACAGCAATTAAACTCAACGTCTCCAGGCCCACATGGCCGAGCAAAGATCCATACAATGAATTCCATACCAATACATCGGTGGGTAAAACATCAACTAACCTGAAGGGTTGACTGTTGAGTGCCTGAAAAGCCACCAATACATAAGGACGTGTCTCAGGCGCCGCGAAGTGTGCAGTTTATTCCTTCAATTGTGCGATCATATGACACAGAACTTGTTCAATCGGCTCGGTCAAAAGCGATCTAAAACCGATTTCACACGTCATTCATCTCCACGCGTTCACTCATTCACTTATCCGCATGTTTTGCGTTATCGTTGTCGGCACAACTTTGTGTGCGCCACAAAAAGTTTCAAAATGTTAACCGTTGAATCTGTTATCTCTACAAGTATCATCAGGCAAGTTGTGGAAATTTCTTTAAATTTCGAGTGAAATAGAACTAAAAAAAAAAGGTTGCACTTATCTGCGCTTTCTAGGGCGCAGTAACACATTCAGACCAGTAGACAAACGAAGGCGTGGTTGTGAATGACATTTGAACTCGGCCTAAGCCAGGCCTATTTGTTCAAAACATTAGACAGGTCCCCTGGTTTTGCTCCGTTGAGTCGAATTTCAGGCGTTAACTTTGAATCTATTCCAATGAGACGGCCGAAAGTCAACAAATCCTCTGTAAAAACGAACTTCCAGCCGTCTAGTGTCTCAAGCTTTCTTGAGTTGCTTTCAACAGTTTCAACTCGATCCAAAGTAGCGACACCGTCGCCACAGTTCACTTACATGTAGTCAATTATGTCAGATCTGAGTGTATCCGCTCCCCATTGAGATCTTCAGAATTGTGACGTCAAACTTACGTCACGCTACTGAGGAAATATAAAAGATTCCTCGCTGCAACAGTGGCGTGACGCAATTGTGACGTCACAATTCTGGAAATTTAAGGGTGTAGCGCATGCACTATCTTCTGTAAATGAACTGTGGCGTCGTTCCTATCTGAAGCTTAGGACGAGTCGAATGGGCTTAGAATTAGATCGACTTTTAACGCGCTCATCGAGCGAGCCGCATACAGGGTGTTGCGAAAGTTGTTGGTACAAACTTTGGCTACAATTAGAAAATATTGACACAAGCACTTTTTTATTAATAAAGAATTAAAAAAACGCTTCATTTTTGAGGTAATCAGATGTGAAAATAAAAATACTAATTATTATCTAGACATAATTTATTAAAAAGCCGTATGAATGTCGCCTAACAGAACTGGGTCTGATCTCTCTCGAGCAAAGACGACTGAGGGACAACTAATAGAAATATTCAATACACAAGAGGGTAATTCAAAACAATTAAGACTGATAATTTATTAGCATGGATCTCAATACAATTGAATTTTCAATATACCTACCATGAGCATCGATACATGGGCGACACCTTCGTTGGGGGAGTTGCGTACTTTGCCAAAGAAAGACTCCGGGCACTTCAGCAATATCTCCAGCAGCTAGAGCAATTCTGGCGACAAGAATTTCTCATTTTTTGTGAGGTATATGAAAAGTCTTATTATAAAGGAGCCAGGTCAGGCGATCTTGGTGGCCATGACACAAGACCATTACGGCCAATTTCTCTTATCTGTAATTTTACTTTAATTTGTGAAAAGTTGATTTTTAGATATTTTTAAAAGTAAGAAAATATAGTTAAGCAGTTAATCTTTTCCAAGTTTGTCAACTTGGAAATCGCTATCGGGTTGCAAAAGCAGAGTCTTAAAATTTTTTAAGCATAATGTCTATCTGGGACTGAACTATGAACCAAGTTATCTTGTAAATATTCTGTACCAGACAGACGACTGAACATTTTGATCGATCAAGAACGATCTTCCCGCATCTATTACGTATGGCAATTCGGTACATACGGTATGTAATAGCAAAAATACTTGCGGAACACAGTTCTCTTCAGACCCCTTTACATCACGCAACTTTGTTGAGCAACACAGGTATGTTCCCCGGGATTTTTTCAATAGTTTTGGAATTGCACTTTCAACGATGATATTTCGAGGTTTAATATTTATATCACATATAGTTTTGTCAATAAGCTGATGATATTTGACTCTATCTATTGTTCTAAGCATCCTAGATTTACGAGCACTTGGAATAATCGATGAACTATTGCAAAGCTTAACATCCTGAGCCACGCAAGTGTGAGATCACAGAATGGGAAAGTTTTGCGCCTAGACAAGAAGTCGTGATGAAAAGTCCGCAGTAAAAGTGGCACCGTGTAAACACGACTTTGATCAGCCTGGCACGGAGAGTCTCAATATCTACATTCTAACTTCTAAGACTACTTGCTGTACACTAGACTCAGCGTCAGTTTAGAAATTCAGTGGACTTTTAGTGTAGAAGTTTCTAGCTTCTTGCTATGAAACGATCCTCTAGCTTGTCTCGACCGTGGCGTTAAGCCTTCAGTGTGAATTACCATGCATAGCACGTGCTAATTTGTGTTGCCCTGCAGAGCAGACAAGCTCAAATCAGGCATATCAAAATTATGGTACTGGATCCAGAGCAATTTTGTCAACACCGTCCACAGTGTAGTCCAGCAGCGCGTTGTCAGGCAGGGGCGGCTTGTTTCTGAGGACTCTGAGTTGTTGTCTGTGTGACTTGACCACGACCCAGGCGCAGAGCGCCAATACGAAATGAGCGAGAGTGATAAGCAAGTGGAGAAGAGTGGTGAAGGCGAGCGTTAGTAGCAGGTCTGCCAACACTAACACCATGTGAAGATTCGTCATTGCAACCCACGGCGATATGAGGCTGGGCTGCTTCTGTAACAGAAGATAAGAGAAAATTGAAGGGCAGAAACCTTCAGAGGACTAATGGCAAGTTTATGAAGTTCGATTCCCTTTTAAGGTCGACACTGTAATTTAGTACAGGTAACGGTTGAAATAGTAGCACTGGCACTACCAAATAGCCTAGTCTATCGCTGATCATTCAGTATTTTAATGAGATACATGTCGCGGTAAAATAAGGTGCCTAGCTGTAGCCCACTTTCTATGGTGTGGTGTCCAAATTTAAAACAGTTCTGGGTTATCCATTAAATTTTTCTGCCATTTAATTGTTACAATTAACGATGGAGGGATAAGACAGAATTAAGTACTAGGAGAGATGGATGATCTTTATTGAAACCGAGGACGATAATGTGAGGCTGGGCTGTTCCTGTTGAGAAAAAAGAGAGAGATGAAATATCTTGCAATAATTAACGATGGATGCAATAAGCAAAACAACGAACAGAATATGTGAAATTTAAGTTAAGGATGACATGATCCTTCGCCCATACAACCCGTTTCATTAAATAGATATACTGTATCATACTAGTCAAGCCAGAACTTAAACCGGTTCACCACGCCGATCAATGTTTTATATTTACAAGCTTCTTGTTCAGAAGACAGTTTTTGCAGAGAAGCTGTTACTACGACCATTTGTGAAAGATTATTGAGAAAGAAAAATCGAAAATTAGAAGAGTAGGACATTAATGCGACAGATAATGCAAATGCTCGTTGTAACCAGCGGCGGCTTTATAGAGGGTTCGGTCTTCGTCTGTAACAGAAAAACATGGAACCGATGGAGGGTATTACCACTAACGATGGATAAACGAAATAATTCGAAAAAGCAGGAGATGAGCATGTGGAAATGTTCATATTAACCCAAGGCAACTGAAAGTGGGCATAAATATGCTGATGCTGCTGCAGATATTCTGCAGCACTAAGCTGTTACAATTGGTGACATACAATCGAGATAGATCTAGGGGTCGGATCAATCGGAAACTTTACATTCTTTTTGTTTCCATAGGAGATGTAGACCTATGTTTTATAATTTTATTCGTTACCACGCAGGGCAGAAGTCATACGAATTCACCGCAGAAATCCCACGAACAGTGGCTTTATATGTAGCACAAGAACTACAATGCTACTTCAAAATAACAAAAAAACTAGCTAGTAAGCGGTTCTTTGTTGCGCTAGCGTTTAATAAATTTCAATTATTTGCTCCTGTTCCGTATCAAAAGGAGAGCATGCATCGTCTGCATGGCCGTATCTGAACGGCAGAAACCTTGAATGGACTATTTGCAGCTTTCAAAAGTTGCGGTATAAAGAGCGGACAAGACACCGGATTCTACTCGTTCTAACCGCAGGTGGGGATTCTTTATGCAACTGCTAACGTGTGCCTCTTCCTTTCTACTGACTGGCTGGTCTTGACAAAAAAAAGGATATTTAATAATGATTTACCTTGTCTAGTATATAGTGACTAATTTTTTAATTATAACCCGATGGGGAAATCAGAAAATGCTTTTAAAAAAGTATTAGCTGAACCTGTTGGCATTTGTATCGTATGCGTTGAATAAATTATAATCGATCGATGATCAAATTGTGAAATAATGCGTTGTTCTGTTCTTCCTCTTCTTGCCCCACTTGCTATCGGGATGCGTGTTGATCCAGGGTGAGAACACCCTTAATCGTGGGTTCTACATTTCTTTCAACATACTATAGTCCCTTCTTCTTTTTCTCAAGGTAATTCTTATGTCTGAGGAGGATTAAACTATTCACTATATTACAACTATGTACTTTACCTTAAAAACTCCCGTGAAGACCATGAGTGATAAGATGAAGTAGAGCGCATGGTACACCGTGACGCATATCGCTGTGATGCGCTGTGCTTCCAGGGCTTCTGCTCGGCGAGAAGAGATTGCTTAAAAAAACTTGAAACTCCATGCAATACACGCAGCTTCACAGCGATATGCAATATCAATTGTGTCTGTTTGAGTAATGTATTCAAACAATGTCGTCTTTTTCTCCCCATAAAATTCGATTTATTGCGTGCTTGTAACTGATATTTAGCCAGGAACTTTTATGGTTATGTCTCTTCAAGTTCTAATCGTCTAACTGTTAAAACTCATCAAGCTGTAAGTTTCTTAGACAGCTTAAAGTTAAGAAGCTCGCTGATTGCCCCGCACAGAGGCTCTAATACCAGAATGGGAACTACGTTACTTTTCTGTGGTATTTGTCTTTGGCTTACGTCATGCGGTACACTCACAAAATACTGATCGATCCCAAAGATTTCGTCACCGAATGATCGGCCCATTCCACACTTCCGAGACAAGCAACACCAATAAATGTTGGAATGGAATGATGCGACGTAGAGCAATGTGCACCACTTCGACGTAGGAAAAAGACTGTTACATTTGTTGCTAGGAACAAATGAAGAAGCAGAAACACAATTCTGAAAGTACGTAATTAGCTAGTAGAGGCTATGGGCCATGGGTTGCTCAAATGAGGTGCCTGAACCTTCGGAATTGGGCAAGTCCATTAAAATAAACAAAGCGTTTCTGAAAATCAAAGCTGGCGCTCTGACATCCAGTAACGTCTCAATGACGCCCTGTTCGTGAGTTGTTTTTTCATTGTCGTAAAAAGAGCATTTTTTTATTATTTAAATAAAGCTGCTCTGCCATTATAACTGTATGAGTTTAACCTCATGCACAAAACGTTATGGAGATGCCTGATATCCCCATGGAACTCGTTGGAAGATGAAGTTTTTGTGCTGTTGGCTGAACAGCTCAGGTGCCATCGACTGACTCGTGGAGAACGAGTTTAGCTAAGCTTATAAACTTCAACTATGCTGGAACTCCAGGCAGGTACACGTTGGTTTCTGCAATTTAGGTCGAGTTGCAGGCATTAGTTGCACCTCCCTTACACTTGTGGCGGCCGAAAACTTCATATTGAGGTCCACGTTCTATTTTACGGTTGTGTCATGAGTAATCGATTTGAGTTTAAGGCCTAAAACTCGATCCAAAGAGAGGAAATCAACGAGCTGATCTGCAGTTCCAGACAGTTTTTAGGTCATGAACTTTGCCTAACTCGTCCTCGTCTTACCCACCGTTGATGACTTACCTACGTATTTTTACCAAGATTTTAAAGCCGTTACTGGCTGCTTCCCACCATTAGCAGTGCTGCAGCTACTGCTTATGCTTAAAAGAATCAGAACCTCAAGTAACTCTGCATTAACATTAAGCTTAATATTATATTTATGAGCACACAAACTTCCACGGGGAAACTTAGGCGGGTTCACACCATGTACTGTAGTCTTTTGTTCCCCGAATGTAGGTACTAAGAGTTCGGGCGCTTTGTTGCATCTGTACAAACACTGCTGTGCGCCGACCAAAAAATTTGCAGAAATGTTAGCCGTCGTGCCAGCTGCCTTAGACAGGTGTCGCTAGTAAAGGTTTGAACGTCTCTGAAACAGAACTCAAAAAACTATGCACTTTTCGGTTATTTGAAAGGAATCAATAAAATACTCGTACGCGTGCCGAGCTCTGACAGCGTCAAACATCTGTAGTGTGAACCCGGGTTTAGATTAATTCCAAGCAAAGTATTATGACACGCTTACGTCCACTGGATGTGACTTTGTTGATAGTTTCTATCTCTGGTCCAGGCTTGAACCAACATAACTCCTCTACCCCGTCCGTGATGCAGAAGAGCACCGCCAGGCACCAGAACATCGACACCAGGGACCAGGCCTGCACATGAAGTCATTATTACAAGTTGCTGTGGCGAAGCCAAAACCAAAATACACAATAATAACAAAAATAGTAATCATTTATTATCTCGCAAACCGTAGATACAGCTAACGAGGTTTTCTTTTGCCTGACTTTTAGAATTTTGAATATCTGGTAGTGTGAAGAGCAGGAGAAGCAGTCAGCAGTGGTGAGAGTCAGTTTGATAATCCCAAACCTTGCTTCCCCTTCCCTCTCAGTGCCAGAGTGCTCCACGCAGTGTTAGTCCGTTGCCAGCAGAGTCTGCGACCGCGACTTGAACCCAGCTCCCCAGTGTCCGATGCAGGGATGCTGCTACTTCGCCACCGAGATGGGACAGTATCGCTCTCAACCCCCCCCCCCCCGTGGGTGTGTACGCTGATGGGCTCTAGTCCGTGCCCATAATGGGATGTGTCTGCTATCGCATGAAGTTGTACTTTGCAGAAAGCTGTGGGTGTCCACGAGAAATCTGTAGTGGCTACAACCCGTTAGAGTAAAGGGAAAGCGAGGATGTATAGGTGACGGTATCGATCTCTCCTTGTGTATCGGTAGGCATATAGCTAAGAGGACGCAGTCCCTGTCCCGGTGACAGTTTCTGTTCGGACTCAGTGCCTGTAACACTGTTGTCGGCCAAGGATTTGCTCTGCTACGGGCCGTGGGTTTCTGTTTTGCCTCTAGCTGCTATTGTAGTAATGTAATACGAAGCAAATGGCGTGACATTATAACTGCTGATGAGTGAATACCTGCCCTTTTTTGGAAGAGCTGGAGCTCGAAAAATGTCGGTTTCATCTACTGTACTGATGCCATGAAAAAATAAACAATCCTCGGTCTAGCACCCTACGAGCAGTATGAGTTGCTTCTGCTTCAAAGAGAACAGGAATTATATAAAATAATGTTAGTAACGTGCAAGACTAAAATTAGGACTGTGGTCAGAGAGTTTATTCTTTCTATTAATAGCATATTACTGGTAACCAAAGAAGTCTCACTTTATAAAAATACGGAGAGTAGAAAGAGAAGCATTAATTAAATAGGAACAAGACGCAAGTTGTCATAAGATCTCAATTTACTGTGGGTGCCTATACATGCTAGAGGTGTGCCGACATTGTTTTTGCTGCCGAATCCGATGTATTGCTATTGGCCAACACCGATGGTATCTGTGCACCTCGTTTAAAGACACGCATTAACTATTGGTTACTCTGTTGATCAGAATTTTAAGGACAAAATAATGCCATCTTAGCTATGGCTAGCAGTTCGAATGATCTATCTAATATGAGCCCCAGGCGAGGAAGTGTTTGCGGTGCTCGTAATTAATTCGAAGTATGCCGACACTCCTGAACGAAGAATGACGACCATGCGCGTCTTATCTGCATTGTTGTCTCGGTGTAAGAGGGAAGGAAGAGTGACGGGCTCGTGCTGAGCTTCCGGCTGGGTGTGAATGAACCCAAGAGTAGGAATTGAGCATCTCATTGCCCTCGGTGTGTTTGGGAAATGAAGCCAAGGTAAAATTTATCTGCCTAACGAAGGTTATGCAAGGCTCGGCTGTAAAACAAATGTGCGCCGTGGATAAGCCCAAAAAGGCTATACATATATAGCATGGCGATGGCAACTAATTGTTTTGGGGCTGAAATCACCTCTCTCTGTTAACGAATATTCAGTTATACAAGAACCTGATACTTCAAAAAACAGTGCATAAAGTCAAAAAATTCGAAAAAGAAAAATCTTATCGACAAGCTTTATTTAATCTATGCAGTTAAGTCTTAGGAAAGAGTTGTAAAACATATTCGTTTAGGACTTGCCCTCTCTTTCATTTTAAAAACCCATGTCATTATGCGCCAGCATAGCGATTGCCTAATAATTAGCAATATGCCATACAGCCTTTATTCATTGTCTCAACACTACTTCCCGTTAGCTCTACCATGAAAGACAAACTACTCAGTTAGATTGCATGGTAAGCACAATACGAAGTATACACAATGGGAGACTTACGAGATAACGATTCTCTTTTATCAGGAAGCTAATGAGACAAGAATAGGAGCGTAGATCATGAAGATTAGTTTCACGGGGAAAAGAAATTGTCTTCCTCATGTGCTGTCACCAGAAGCAAGGCCATCTTTGTCATATGCGAGCGTTCGTCCGCGAGGCTTGCGACGATCGAGAGCTCTGAGGGCCACTTTTGAGACTATGCGTGGCCACGCGTGTGGGTGTTGACTGGAACTGTTACGTAGATGACATCATTACTCCTTTGCGTCTTCGTTTCCAAATTCGTGAGGTTAAAATACGTCAAAATTGCATTAACATTGCCATAAGCTGCAGTTATAATGTAAATAAATACTATGCATAGAGTGAGCACCACAAAAGTAGAACGATACGTATTATAAATTTTTTTTTCAGATAGCTAGTAAATCGTGTTGATCGGACTTATATTATTACTTGCATTATCATCCATTTACGTCTTTGAATCAAAGGTTGTGACAATGTAACCAAATATGCATGGGATGAAAATCACAAAGATAGAACGATACCTCATTAGCTATTTAAACATCTGTTCACTTTACTTATTTTGCTCGTAGTATTAGTGCGTACCTCTTTTTTTCTTTACATTTTAAATCTGTCACGTTAAATCTGTAATAAGGCAACTAAATGTACATGGTACAAAAAATATAAAACGAACACGATGCTGCATTTTCTATTTCATTTTAGGGAAGCAGAAAGTGTTCAACATCGGACTCATTTTGCGGGTGACATCATACTCCCTAAGTATCCTTATATGTATGTACGGTACACACCTACTTTTGAAGCACAGACTTTATTGAAAAGTCAAATTTCAATCGTTAAAACTACAAAAATGGCTTTCTAGCATTAAAACAAATAAAATGCCACTGCATGCATTATCAATGCGTGTCTTCAGTTTCATTAGCATAAAATACGACTAATTTCCAACAGCAATCAGCCATTGTTTCAAGAGCTTTGTTAAGGAGTGTGACGTCTTTAGCTTAAAATCGACTTAATAAAGGCATCAGTCCTCATACGAAACGTTTGAGACAATGATAGATGTTTTAAGTTATGCACCTGTCGAGTAGGAAAAGAAGCAAAAGACTTCCATGGAAAAAATAGCTATTTTTCTCTACAAACATTTCGCAGTACATAAAGTTTTACTGCAGCATTGAAAAACGATACTAATTCTAAGAAAAAAAAAGATATTGCAATGGTGTAGAGTCCTGGAATAATCTGGAATCCATGTAAACCTGAATGGATTTGTATCTATTAACTATCTCGCGCACATCGACTGCGTCACTCCGAAACTTCGTCCACATGCGGAAATCATAGTGCTATTGGGACCACAAAAATAAACCCTATGCAATTTCTTCTAAGATAATAGTGTTACTTGGAGCTGTGTTTCTAATTACTTCCCTATCCCTACACGGCTTCTCCTATCGAATAAGGCAATCCGAAGATTCGTACATGAATCTTTAGGGAATGAGAGACGAGGCATAGCTGCTCGTATTCAGAAAAAAAAGACGCAGACAAACAAGCGGTTGAATGAATCTTCACTGAAAGTTAACCATCTATTCTTCCTAACATACCTAAATTGTCAGTCCCTGTAAATTTCGTAAAGCTCCGTCCATAACTTTGTGAGTTATCTTGGTGACGCATAGACAATGAGATTGATCAATAAACGGTAAAACTCGACAAAACATAACCTGCATTGTGAAGGTAATTAGAAATGCAATTTGAATTACAACTTAAACAACAGGAAAATTCTATGGTTTTTGTAAGCGATACGTTTGCAAGATTGTCACTGTAACGTAAGAAGTGAACTGTAAAATTTGGATAATACGAAGAGCTGAATTTTCTTTTTTGCCAAGAGCTAGAGGCATACATGCAAAGAAAGAAAAGCAAGCAGACCAATTCTCTCATCTGGGGGCCAAAATGTAATTTTTCGTCTCTTATGTTGTACCTAGGATATTACATTTACGCTAAACTTGTAAGAAGAATGCTTCTGTAAGAAAATTTTATTGATATTGCATCATAATTAATCAGATTTTTCATTGAACAATATTTGTAAATATTTGCACGTCAATTGGCTTAATTTTTCTGCGAAATTTCTTTTAAGAATACCTGAAAACATGCCCTACTGGTGTATAATGTATAACGGCTTCACTCTTCTACAACAGCTCTAATTTCTTATATCGGCTGTTTTTGGCGCACGTGTCCCTGCCGTAGCAACACCTTTGTCTGTACTATAATGTTAGTAGCCAAACCATCACCCGAGGTGGGGACAAATTCAACGTCGTCATTGTTGATGGCCAGCCAACTCTAGATTTTTGGCATTTTTCACATCTCAATAAACCCGCCTGAAAAAATTAATATCATGACTCAACTCCTTCTACCTCGTTTTGGGTGGACAAACAACAAAATTCAACGTCGTCATTTTTGATAGCGCGCGTACTTTAGAGTGTTGGCGTTTTTCATATCTATATAGATCAACCCACCTGACATCGCAACAAAATTATGAATATTGCTCATCTCCTTTTCCCTTTTTTTGGGGGACAAACAAATATATATACTGTATTTATATCATCAGCGAAAACATTATCACCGCTCTTCGCTTCGTTCGCGGATAATAACAGGGATAGAAAGAATGACAGGATAAAAAATACTTTATGTTTCCATATGGATCGAGGTATTCGGTTACATGTTGTTTCAAATTGAGCTTAACCGACGAGCTCTGGTGTTCCAGCACTCACTGCTTCCATTGAGTGTGTGCCAAAACTCACTCATGCTGGAGTTAGCCTTTACATAACTAGAGCCCAAATTTCTAGCATTTATCCTGTTATTGCTATTACAACTATAGATGCAAATAAAAACTTGCATATATTGTAAAAGAAATATACATTTCTAGTAACGCTATTTTGACCAGACACAGAGGCGAAACTACTCATTATGCAATAAATTACCGTAAAACCGCCACAAAGAACCGTAGTTTTGCGTATCTGTGCTATTTTGCTAGAAATAAAAACTATTTTGCTATGATACCTGCCATACCTACTTTTTTTCAGTGCTATTTTGTTTATATTATTTTGCGCTATTTTGACTCCTTCTCAGGACTAGAAATACTGGCTCTATTGACATAACTATATCTACAAGTCTAGAAACATTTGGAAAAGAACTATTTGCACTTCTCTGCAAGCCTATTATTGCAACAGTAATCTCCGAGCAAACACATAACTACTTCAAATTTCATCGTCTGCTCTGTTGGTAATTTCCACTGCTTTGGAGTGGCCAAGGCGCATTAAAATTTGAACTAACGATTACACTTTCTTTTTCCGCTATGATAACTAAAGCAAAAATAAATGTGGTATTTTTGTTAACAGGTTTTGACGATGGGTAACTATACGTACATAGTGAAGTCTCAACCTAAGTCGCTTTATTGAGTGACAATTATTGTTTAAGTTTTAACTTCATTGATGGCTACCAGCCATATGACCTGTCGTCTTTTCCTATTCTCGGTGTATTTGTTGTATTTGAACGGTTGTCTGCTGTCATCATTGCTGCAATAATATTTGAACAGCCTTCTGTTATCATCATTGCTGAACAATGTTTGGACAGTCGTCTGTTGTCATCGTTACTGTAATAATATTTGAAGAGCCATCTGTTGTCACAATTACTTCAATAATATTTGAACAGCTATTTGTTCTCATTATCACTGCAATGATGTTCAAACATCCATCTCTTGTTTCCATCACTATAGTAATATTCAAGCTGCTGTCTGTTGTCCTTTTCACTACAATAATATTCAAAGAGCCATCTGTTGTCATCATCACTGCGTTAATATTTAAACAGGAATCTCTTGTCTTCTATACTCCAGTGATGTTTGCCATTCTTCTGCCGTAAGATTTGCACAAGAGTTGTAGTGTTTGGTGTCAGTGAGGGTCTGCCACAACGTACACTTAATTCTAAAAGAATTTAAATTGCACCCCTCAACATATCGCGCCTTAAGAATTTTTATCGCAAACACCGATGACCAGGAACATCTCGATCGACTGGACTGGACAGAAGGAGTTCTCACTTTCGATGAGTAAAAAATGGGTCCACTTCCATCACAGCAGCGCAGGACTTCCTGGACACAAGGAAGCCCTCACAAAAATGCATTAAAAGTCCTGGTCTTAGCACACAGGTGCTGGGTCCTGATAATGTAAATTAGGGGAGCTATTTTTTTATGATTACCTGATATGAGGGAAATTCTTCGGGGCACTAGATTAAATGCTAAATTCCTGATGTAATCTTTAAGAAACTTCTACTGTATGTACTAGACTTACAGCATATACGAATTATTTGCTGTTATTCGCTGCCTGTAGCTATACATGATCATTATATCAATTTCTCAATCTTGCTTGTCTTTTTATTACCTCCGCAAAGGAGGTTAGGTATGTTTCCGTCGTGTTTGTCTGTCTGTCAGACTGTCACCAAGATAACTCAATAATTTATGAACCGATTTGAATGAAATTTACAGGGATCGTTAGGTATGTTAGGAGGAACAGATGATTAACTTTTGGTGAAGATATGTCCATCCGTTTGTTTGTTTGTCTGCCTCATTTTTCTCGATACCATAACTCAAAAAGTTATAGATGGATTTTGATGAAATTAGCATGAGCTGTAACGTATATAACGAAGAGTAAATGACCAAATTTTGGTAATGATCAGTTTGTTCGTTCGTTCGTTCGTTTGTCACTGTTTTAATATTATGCTTGTTAGCACAAGTACTCAAAAAATAATAAATGGATCTTTATGAAATTTATAGCGGTTTCTAGTAATGTTGAAAGACATAAATGATCAAGTTTTGGTGCAGATCGGTTTGTTCGTTTGTATGTTTGACTCATGTTTGTCATAACGTTTGTTAACAGTATAACTCAAAAAGTTATGAACGGATCTTCAAGAAAATTGAACAAGCTGTTATTAATATAAAAAGGCACAAATGGTTAGATTTTGAAGTTCATACAAAGAAAATTATGGTTTCAGAGCCAATTTGAATTTTTTGCTACCGTTGCCTCACTTGGCGGAGGTATGCGCTCTCAGATCGAGTGCTCTAGTTGTGACTTGTTTTCTGTAATATATTTAGGTACGCATGTGTAACTCTATTACTCTAATAGTGACTGACGTGTCCACAAAAACTTTAATGTTACTAATAATTAGCTGACCTAGCAGTCATGAACTGGCAGCAGGATAAAAGTACTTCAACGAAACTTTCCTTTTTTTTCGATACTGTCGATCTTATTTGAAGCCTCAATTTTTTCCCTATATCCGGCCGGTCTCGTGCACGGTGACTGGAAAAATAAATGCACAACGCTAGTTATTATATAGTATTGATTAGTGTATTATGGAGACCGGTATATACGCGACACAACAGGGGAGCGGTTGTATTATAAATGAGCTGACGTGAAATGCAAAGGTCCAAGAGAACAACTGAACGTGAACTTAAATTGTTCGTGCCTCAGAATGTGCAAGGCAATGGGTCGGAGCCTCATTGTACAGTAATCTGTAAGAAATTTGATACGCGACAATAAAATTATAAACAGACTGTATGCAAAACACAAAGTGGAGAAAATACTGAAAATTATTCGTAAGTTATCTGTGAAAACCTTATCAATTGCAATGGTCTTTTTTACGGTATTCCGAGCTATGAAAAATCCCACTATATACAATATTGAGTTGCCCAGAAAGTTCTCGCCGATTTTTATTTGTTCATTTTTCGACTTATATTAGAACATGTTTGAGTCCTGAAAATAGCATTGATTACACCTCCATTTAGAGCACAGTTCACCCTAGCTTTTCGGGGAAGATGGTTTGAGATCCCACAACCTGTGTTAATTCCGTATTGCCCTTTAAAATGGAAGATGATAACTTTACTTCGGATTTGATGCTTCTCTCTCCCCATAAAGGAGAAAAAGTTTCACTAGCATCTAAAGAATTATGCTCAGTTTACGGTGATAATTCTCAACCGAATGAACTGTACAGAAATGGTTCGCGAAATTCCTAGCTGGTATTGTTTCATTATCAATAAAGTGCGACCAAATCAGGGTTCGGATTACTAACACTTACAATATTGCAAAACTTGTAATGTTGTACCTTACAACGGTGATACAATGTTGTATTCTATCTGCCTTCTGTACAGCCAATAAACGGTCGCTTTACGTCTTCCTATCAACGAAGAGCCAATGGTGTGTCTTGGTAGATATGCATTATTATTAAAACTTCACGCCTGAGCTCCCACGGACAGGTAATACAACCCAAATGAAGCATCTTGCAACACCGGGAAGCCCAAAACGCTGCTAAAGGAAATCCAGCAA
>LQNS02278094.1:8426110-8446799 GCA_001587735.2 Parhyale hawaiensis | reverse complement strand
AAATTCCAAACCTTAGCCGACCAGGGCACGAAGCACCGACAGAACTGATTAGTTCGACATCTGACAGCCTCCAAAGTGAAAGAGTGCGCTCCGCACGCAGCACGAGTCTCTCTCCCATCCGTCCTTCCCCCATCTTCCATTCAACTTGCAACCAATCCGTAGGTGGATTATATCAGAGGTTTGGTTTTGTTTAAACTTTAAAATTCTTGTGTTTCAACCATTTACAAGCGTCCCGAAGGTCAACTAAAGATATAACATACTTCACAAACTTCTTTAGCTTATCTTCTGTAGCAGAGTTTTTTCTACAACCCTGAGCGTCGTAGCAAGTCGAGATACAATACAAACAAATTACAACATTAGAAGTAGCTTGATAAATCTGGCCGGAATTACAATACAGTGAGTCTAGATACAAGATGAACTAACGACTTGCAACGCTGTCAGTAGCTTGATAAATCTGGCCCAGGTCATTAATTGAGAATAGCCCACATTACACAACACGAGAATTGGCAAGAAGCCTTAACCTATAAAAATCCGCTGTTCATCAGCACCTGGTAAAGCTTGGTCCATATTTGGTTGATTGGAAATATAATGGCCTGTCCTTTCCTTTAAAACTCCATACGAACGTTCCGGGCAACCCAATAGCACACAGTTTGTTGGTTGTTTGCTTGCTAGGCTGCATAGCTGGTCTGTCTGTCCCCATGTGAAAAACTAGATGGAGGAAAGAGCATCTGCTAAACCTCAAGAGGGCAGTTATTTTGTTGCCAAATTCTTGAAATTTAAGTATGCAAGACGTCTGAAGAACCTCGAGGTGGTAGAATGGATACTATATAGTCTGTACGTTCTTTCTGTTGTCAATAGTTAGTTGTTTCTCTAAGTTTATTATGTGCAATTTAGTACATGATGTAGGAAAAATAAATATTCCTGAGAAAAGAATCAAAAAGAAAAGTGGAGAAAAGGGGAATTCGTTTGCATGAATATTTTTCTGATTTCATTTTATGACAGCCGGCCACTACGGACCGAATACAATTCACAGTTTGAATGATTTTCGTAACTAAAAATATATATGTGCAGTGAGCAAAATCTGCACTGTATTTCATTACAATACGAATTACTACGAATTTAGGTGGCTACTAACCAGGGTCGGGTAATAAAATTCATACTATTATTGTTCTCCCAACGCTGACTCCAATCGCAGTATATGACGTCGAAGTTGTTTTCCATCTGGTGTATACTCATTACTCATCGATCAGAATGCGCAATATCTTATCTTTATACGCTATATACTATCGTCAGTAATTAACTTCCTGTCTTAAAGCCGCTGTTCATTCACTCTTCGGCCTCTCTCTGCTCAATTTACAATTAGCTTGCTTTTTTTTTTCTTTTGCTCGGAGGAACCAAGAACTGGAGCAGCGTAGCTTCATGCGCTGCTCCATTTATGGCAACTCGTCCTCGAGAAACTTGAATTTATTATCCTTGCAGCACAGCTCTGCAAGAATGAAAAAAAATTAAATGAGATCCAAACTGAGTGTCCAGCAGCGTTCGAAGGACATCCGAGCTCGTGCAGGTAGAACCGCGGCCGTTCGTTGCTAAGCTTTATCTGATCATGACGCTGCCTAACTATGTTACCTTTGATCTATACGTACAGCTAGGTGGAGCTGTTGCTCTCTTCGCCTTTAGTTTAATACTGTTGATACCGACGGTAATAAATAACATAATTTTGGCCTTAAAAACAGCATCTTTTCTTTGTCTTCAAATTTGAACCAGAATTCTAATAACCCAACCAAAAGTTTTATTATTTGTGTTTATTTTTTTCACCTAAAGAGATGAATGAGACTATCCGAGCATTCTAAAAATAATCTTTTGCAGGCATGAGCATTTACGTAAAAAACCGTTCCCGAAATTATTCTTTAGATTCATTTACTATTAGAGGTTACATAGCAAATATCGCAATGCTTTTTGGTGTGGCAGTTATCTTATCTGAGAACTTATTAGGCTGAGGTGACCGCACGTACCACATAAACTCTGCAAGGCAGCAACATTGAAGTTACCGTACTTTTCACATATTAGCTTCATGATGCAGTAAAATTAAGGTTTGCTGCACGTATCGCATATTACCTTAATAATGCGGCATAATTCTGGTTACCGCACTTATCACATTAGCTCTACAATGTAGCAGAAGTGAGGTTACCGTACGTATTACATTAGCTCTAAAATGAAACAAAACTGTTGAAACCACTCGAGAAGAGAGCAAACATATATGATTACTTGATTACAAATGGAAAATTTTATTCAATATTTCAACAAAATATCATCTATTGCCATTATTGTAATAAAATTGTATTTATTCTATAGTCCCCTCACAGTGTTCATTAGTGTTCAGTTAAACAGGGCTGGAGCAGGGCAGACATCTGTGGACTCGTGTATATTTTACACCATAGTTGTCGCAGTTAACGTGATGCATCTGGGAGACATCACGAGCCAAAAAACAAGAAAATTTTGAAGGATATCAACTAGAATATACTGTAGAAGACCCAGTTCATCTACGCAATTAAAATTTCAAGTAACTCCAAGCACCTTTAGATACAAAAAGTATAGGTTGATAAGAATGTGTTACGTATATTCACTTTCGATTTAAACGCAGACCTGTTTCCTAATTTTTACTTTTCACTGTCCAAAATCTGGAATCCATACGACGCTTAGGTACCAAAACAGTTATTTGAGATTCAGCAGAAGCTGATCCCGTCTGCAATCAATTGCTGTTACTATAATAAGAACCGACAGCTATTTTATGTATGCTTACTCACTCTGCACCATTGAGCTGTTAGTAGACTTTTTATCTTTGAAGAAATATTATTTTTATGAAAGAGCTAACTTATTTTCAAAAAGTCATCTAAAAATCAGTCATGTTTTGTTTGCTATGTTGATCAGCTCTACAACCTAAACAAACGTACTTTGTGAGAGCTTATAAAACATAACTTGTTATGAGCGTCATGTGGTCCCTATTGGAGGCTGCATGCATTGAAAAGCGCAGTAACACAGACATTGCTGTGTAGAATGCTTCACTGGTAATTTAAATTTCGGCGTGTGCACCCACTTTCTAATAGCTTATTTGAACCGAACGGCAATGTACAACTGGCAGAATCAAGGATCAGTTTATATCTGGCCTCCTACTTTCCAGTTATTGCAGCCTAAATGCATTGTACATAGATAACGTTTCCTTCCCTACTACAGTTTCTCAATTATTGCAGCAATGAAAAGTGAGACTATGTTCCTCGCCCCCGTTTCCTATCGCCAGAGGGCTCAGTCCAACTAGGATACATCGACACCTCTTGTGTACACCATGAGTTGGTTGTGCCTGCAGCATCGTACGGGGTGCTGTATAGAGAGTCGCTTCTTTCGTTAACCTTTTCTCCCATGAATTAACCTGCTTGCCTCTTAGTCATTCCACTATTTGAAATGAAATGAGAGAAACAGTTATGAGTCAGCTTCAATAGTTTCTCCGATATTAGATCCGTTATATTTTGTTTGTAAAACAGCATGAGCCTTAACGAAATTTTATCACTTAAAAATTCAACCGCACAGGTATTGATAATTACATTACTCTGGGCAGGTTTCACTTACAGAAGCAAAGTAAAGTCACATTAACTTCACACCTTGCTGGAGGTATCGAAATGCACTGAATCGTCCTGCAGATAAGGGCCGATAGACCTTAAACAAGTGCATGGCTGCAGTCGACCGCAAGTTGCCAGAGCTATGGCATCAGAGGAGAAAGGCTCAGGCGACAACTGCGCCTTCCCCCTGCCTTCCTGACTGTTCCCTTTTCTACTTAGGCCAGGGCCCTCAGAGTGGTGTATGAATACGATAAACGCTAACGCTGCAATTCGACTTTCTTAGAAGTTCACATGCGAACCCGCAACTTTCAGCATGCAAACGCAGCACTCAGTTTTCAATCCCGATAGTGCAGCAAAAAAAAAGTTTAAAAGAAAAGAATAGCAAAGAGAAGCTTGGGTCGTATTTTCAAGCCAACTTTAGAGAAGTTACAATACTGCGCATCATTTAGTTAACGCAAGTTTACTTTTATTTTCGTACGGAGCCCGTGAATACATTTATTGCCCAAGCGGAAGAAATTTGCTATTGTAGTTTGGTAAAAAGAGTTATGCAAGATGATGGTAACTGATTATGGAATTGAGGTATAAAAAATGGAAGTGTGGGAAATAAGGGCGTGTTGCACATTACTGCTGTATGGAAGAAGGGATGCTCTCTTGAGGTGTCTCGACCCTTGAGCAGCTGCTCTATGCTAGTGGACCTGTCCAATAATTTTAGCAAGTTCTGATCAATAGGCAGTATTTTCCATACNAGTGTGGGAAATAAGGGCGTGGTGCACATTACTGCTGTATGGAAGAAGGGATGCTCTCTTGAGGTGTCTCGACCCTTGAGCAGCTGCTCTATGCTAGTGGACCTGTCCAATAATTTTAGCAAGTTCTGATCAATAGGCATTATTTTCCATACACGTTCTAACTTAATCCTAAGTTTCGAGTCATTGAGATTAATTCGCATAATTGTGTTACTAAAACAATAGTTATCGCAGACTATCGTGTTTCCCACGATGAAGGCGTGGTTTGTATACATCTTCGAACTCTATGTCTAACCAGGCGGATCACAAAATCCAGTTTCCAACAGGCTGTTTCAAATTTCCTTGGGAAGTGAATATTTAATTTTGATGGCAAAGGGTTAGGACTTTCTACATATCAGTGGAATTTCGTTGTGTTTTATGGACTTCACTATACCTTTTCTGAGCAAATGACCCTCTATGGTCACTTCCATGATGTTATTCCTATGTAAGCGTTTTTCAGTCTCTCGGTACAGGGTTAACAAAGCTGCAACAGCAGAAAGCCTCCGTAATGGGCGAACTAGGGCATCCACTTGTTTGCGTACCTGCAGCTCCTATGGCTTCAGTAACAAAGCGCTCACCTTATGGGGAGACGCCTTGTTGGTAGGCAGTGCAAAAATACCAATTGTTCAATTGAGAACTCTATGGACCCTGTCCACCGAACAGATCTGTCCTCGCGGTGACGGATGATTCTGTCTGTCCATAGAGGGCATTAAGTAGGTCATATGAGCTACCGTCACATTAGAAGTTCACGTTGCTAATGCTTCTGAGAGCAAAGGTTAAGGCAAACAAATGAAGCGCTGATTGTTTCCTGCAGGTATATAGGTCATCTAAAGGCCTGCTGCATTTTCCCCACAGATGAAATGTTAGCTACAGTGTACTGTAACGCAGAAATGAGAAGTCAAAAGGTGCAGGCTACATCGATTGGCTCTTCAAAGTCAAGCTAAGCCAAACCCACTCGACATGACTTATCCGGAACTCGAGACAGGAATGTTGACCTCGTTTAATTGAATCGTGTCGCAAGTGTTAAAAAAGAAGCCAAGTACGCTTGGAACGGCTGGAATCTCCCTTTTATACAGCAAGTTTGAAATTTTTGGAAGCTTCAAGGGTAAATAATTAAGGATTAATGCCTGAAACCCGAATCGACAAAGCGAAGCAAGGGAACTCGACAGAAGTTCCAGACAAGTCAAACTGATGGACTAATCCAAGTATATATACGTCCAGCAGCTGGCTCGTGTTTCGCGGTTATTCGTATCAAACTGTAACAATTTGACAAAAAAAATAATTTACAATGTTAATATCCCTTTCCCGTATATACAATCGTCGTCAGCGCACTGCAGTTTTCTATAAAATTTCTGTAAATTTTAAATAATTTGTGGAGTTGCGAGCTAGTATACTCCACTAAAGATATAAAGCCAGAAAAAAGTGGACATTTGTCACGCTGCCCACTTCAAGTCAACTAGTCAACAGAAAGTGTCCAAGTAAAATGATAGTGTTCCCAATGCGCTGCACCATGACTGTAAGAAAATAGTTGCTTCTAGTAGATAAAAAATTACATCAATACAGTTTGGGAATTAAGCCCATGCTGCTGATCTGTACTTGCTCTCTGCCTCTTCTCGCTCATAAAACTTGTGAGATATTCATGAATTGCTTGAGACAAAATTCATGAAATGAAATTTCTCTTGATCGCTTGAATAAGAACGTCTGAAACAAAGTTGACTGATCAGATACAGGTAGTTCAAGTCATACATAGAAGAAATGTACCTGTATTCAAAAGCGTACAAATTGCTGAGCTCACAGCTAGGTAACAAAAAAATGGCAATATATTCATCACTTGGCAGTTTCATTTAGTTTTAGCACGCTAAAATCATCAGATAACCATTTATCACATTACTTTTGTAGCCTGCCGCATGTTTTATGCATTAAACCACAGCTACCGCTTGTATCGGGTGAGCCTAACCAAGCGAAGCTCATTCAGAGCAAAAAACTACTCTATTTCTCTATATGGTTTCTCTAATACAAGCCCAAGCAATCAGCAATCGTCCTTGAAATTCTTCAGCTCACAAATAAGCAACGCCATGTTAGCTTCTGGAGCAGCAGTTGAGCGAGCTTATGTAATATAGCCTTGCGCGGTGGCGGGATGAAACTATAAGGTACCGAAGGACGTGGTTCTCTGTAATAAATAGGTACTACAACTTAGGGCGTCTTTATTTGGTAGACGAAATTAAGCCTTCGAGACTTGATGTGTCCGAAACTTGAGACAGAATCTCAGGCTTTGTTATTTTGAATCGTGTTGCAAGTAGTCGACGGAAAGCGATTGCGTTGAGTGTGCTGAAGGCTCAATTTTACGGATTAATATTGAATTTCTGGAAGTTTCATGACTAATTGATTAGAGGTCTATGCCTGAAACTCAATTCCAAGGGTCGGAGCCAGCACACCTGCGTGAAGTATCGAACAAGTCAGCCTCGAAGCTTAATTTTGGCAGCCAATCGATTATGCCCTTAGTCCCACTGGAGGTTGGTACGGCGCTTATTGCCTTTTGCTATTACGCGATATAAGATGCGTTCAATTGGGTCGTAAACCCGCTCGACTTGACTTGTTTGAAACTTCAGACAGGTGCGCTGTCTTCGATCCGTTTATTCGAGTTTCAGGCGTTGATCTTTCATCGATTATCTCTGAGACTTCAAGCATTTCAACTTTACTCCGTAAAATGGAGTGCTCAATCGGCTGAATATAATCGGATTGCTTTTAGCACCTTCAACACCATTCAAAGTGAGGAAACTAAAGTTCCTGTCGGTATTTCTGGATAATTCAATTCTTGCAGGCTTGGCATAGATAGACTTCGATGACCCAATCGAACAGGTCCTTAGTTTGGCTGTATAAACATGCCTTTGGCTCATACGAGGGTTAGTTGAGCTCAAGAAATAGTGAGAGTAACGGGAGGACTCATGTGAAGGAACATCAGAAAGTGCCATCATCATCTTGGGAGCTACGAGAGCTATGATGTCACATCGACAAAAGCTCCCGGCGGCATAGGAGTAGATAGTATGATACCGGCGAAAAGTTGCCCGTTGTAGACTCCAGACCAGCAAAGACATGGATACATGAGGAGAATAGATAATGAATGAGCAATAAACACAAAAATTTTCATAGACTTGTTACAATTATGCATTATATTATGAGTGGTATGAACGGGTCAACAAAAGTCATGGATAAAGCTAGTATCTGGCTAATAAAGTGAGAAATATCTTGAGACAATATGTGGGTGGATTGTAGTATTATTAACTACAATTCAGTATAGATAAAATCCCAACTGTTGACACCTTTACTCTGAAAACACTCTTGCAGTATTGTGCATGAACGATAACTTTCTTTCGGGTAAGTTGGGGTTCTTTGGGTTCTAATTTCTTTGGTGATTTTAGATTTCTCCTAGTTTGTTTTCTAATATTATTAGGACCTGCTGAGACCTGAAGAAGTGAAGACCCAGTAGTCGCAAGTGAGTCTTGTGACTTAATTGCTGTGCGAGCTGAATGAGTCAGATACCAGCCTGCCACATTCTGAAGATTAGCTGCATAGGGGCTAACTTTCAAATTTTAGATGGTAATGTTGTTCTTAGAAGGTGGTAGATAGGGCTTAGGGTGTTCAACTCTCTGCTTGCTGGAGGAGAGCATCAGACACAAATTCTAGGCAGTTACGATGCTGTAACTTAATTTTTCTTATGAAAGTCGTAATTTATGCGCCATATTCAATTCATACTGCTCTCCACTATCTGCTTCAATATATCGCAGTATTTTACAACTAGAATCCTCGCGTCCTCTTTCTCATGACTATAGCCAGCTACTTGCGCTGCAACCATGCACAAACACTGAAAAACAGTCATCGTTACTGAAGGGATGCCTGTTCTTATGGTTTAACTCTTCTCAAGTGTATTATCCAACTTATATTTTTGAGTTAAGATTATGTCTCCTATCAACGAAGATTTGAGCTCCAACCCATCAATCTCGGACTTGTCAATGTAACGTCCTGCGATTACGGCAAAGTTTGATTTTAGCCTGGTTAGCCCTTCTTTGTGCTCTCTGCTTCCTGGTTGGGCTGGATTCAAGAAATCTTAACTGTTACTTGGTTAAGTTGGGCTGGACACACACGGTCCTGACTTGTCGCTTGTGCGCGGCTCAGTAGGGCTCGGCAAATGAACCCCTGGCTGATATAGAGCTCAGTCTGGGGGGACACGTGTGCTCTTGTCTGGTACACTGCTCCGTCGAGCTGGGTGCAAACGTGTCCGGAATGCACCTGAGTACCGCGGTTCTTCAGCTATCAAATATATACCCGTACAAGTTCTGCTTCGCCCAAACTACGAAAAACCTCTAATTTTATAGCACACTTTAACAAAGCTGAAGAGCTGCTCGTTTCTGGGGTTCAATTTTCCTCCTCAGGTCAGGTACTGAAGCCTTCCGATAGAGTTGCCAACATGAATTTTTACTACTGGTTCTACTAATACTACAGGTACTACTAAGATCAGAAATTGAAGTCAATTATATTCAAATATCAACGCGTAGTCCAACTGACTTACTAAACAATGCTGTATAAGCACGGCTTCTTTTTGTTGTGAAAATAGCTTGCAGTTCTTATTAAGTTCTCACCGTTGTGATAGAAGCAATGAAGAGCGTTCCAGTCCTCAGGGTCCACCGGCCGCAGAAGTTTTCCGTAGACCAGTAGTTCATGTGAGCCTTCGTCTCCATGTACATGGCGGCGGTGAGGGCAGTGCGAACTCTCTTGTCTTTGTTTTAGTGGGAATTACTCTTCGTGCGTGCAAGCGCGGACTTTAGTATTGCAGGCTTTTACAGTCATCGAGTGCTATTTTTTACCTTATATACGATATTACTTAGTGGATGGTTCCCCAGAAATCAACCAAGTTTTAGTAAGTTAACAACAGTGAACTGTGCAGCGTTGCATAGGAGTCACTATCTACATTTAATTTAATATCCGACATTGAGAGCAAAATATGCAACGGCGTCTGACGCGCTTAATATTACTAAATATTTACTACTACGACTGATTCTTGATAATCAGATTTCTTTCCCCGATCAAGAAATACTACTTAGCTGTAACGCATCGAATGCCATTATAGGGACATAATTCTACTATAACTGTTCAATTAATAGAAGCTTAAGAATTTTTCTTGCAATTACATAGATCTGTTATGGAAAGCTCTTAGCGAATTTTAACAGTACTAAGCTTTACAGTGACGATCGATTATTCCTCCTCTGTGATAATGAAGTTCACTCGTGAAAAACGTTCCGTAAGACTGTTGTGCTCTGAAGTTGAAATTTTTTTTAATCCAATAGCTAATAATGAATGTCTACATCACAATTTTCCCTTTGCTGTATCAGTTGCCAACGTCGAAATTCAAATATATGCGCATACCTGGTAGGTAGTTAAGTCTGCGTCGCCAAGCAAAATTAATTTACTTCAAATTAAACAGCCTAAATTACTGATATCGTAGTGAAAACAGTCTACATAATGACCTGCTCACTGTCATTTTTTCAATTTTTTTACGCAGTTTTCTTTTGGTTTTCTTTTTAAATTCTTCTTTCGTGTAAGTACTGTAAGACCGGAATTTTTTCATGGAATTAGTTCTTTCGGAATCATTGGATGTATGGGATCAGTAAGATCACGCTGAATCACCCGATGAGCACCTAATTATACAATGAGTCCCTGAAAATGGATAGTAAACTTGAAAAGATTGTAGAGTGATAGAGAAAGTGCTAAAGTATTTTGCTAACAAATAAATTTTTTTTCAATATGTTTTTAAATTGCTACCTTACATTATTATTACTTTTATTTAGTGAACAGGTTAAAGGCTCCGGCTCTACATTGAACTCAATCAATCAGCCTTAGAAGTAATTAAGGGACATACAGCTATGATGTAGATAGAAGCGTGGCACGCACGCATGGGTTCCCACACATGATGAACGCGTATAGGAACGGCACGTAGGGAAAAGAGGAGGAAGGACAGAATAAGGCTTAAAAATATTCAAATGGGTGGTATCTCGCTTTTGGAAAATTCTCCGGTTCGCGTTAACATTGCTTCCGTAACAGATTAAAAACGCAATACATAAAGTGTATCGAGAGTAATGTTGAATCGGCCAAGGGAAAAATGAAGCATTGGGTGCGGCCTTTGAATCGGTGTAATACGTTGAAATATCAGTGCCGTACCCCATCCACAATTATACCCGCTGCAGACGACAGTCTTTTGTCCTGTGTTTTCACTTCACCGCGTTCGAATACTTCATACTGTCTTTGCAAACACGACTGTGTGTCTACCAAAAGTTTCTATAAAATGTTTACCGTCGTATTCTCGGGCTTAGCCCGTGTCACTAGTGCAGTGTCTTGTGTCTTTTCAAGATTTTAGCGAATGTCATCTCAGGAAGCAGTGCTCGTTTTAGTTGTATGCAAAAACACAGCAACGTATTCGAACGCTGTGAAGTGAAAAACAGGACAAAAGACTATCGTCTGCATAGGGCCTAATACATCCATTACAAAGCGGTCGGCGTATCAATGACAAAGCAATTACGCTAGGCTCACCCAGGAAGCAAAGAGCGTGACGGGAGGACTCACGAGAAATTTGCGCCCAAAAGTGACGTCATTATCGACGAATCAATGGCTGAGCAGTTTAGGAGTATTTTAACTAATTTCACCAGAAAATCGTCTTAAATTGCGAAATTCATCTCTAGCGTAGAAAAAACTAAGATAATATATACTAATTTAGCAATAATCTATAGAAAATTGCAGTGCATGCTGGTGGAAACTTCCACAGCACTAGCGCCGAATTTGTTCCCTTTCGGTGACCTGATTTAACTTTTTTTTTTTCATTGAAGCCTTATTTACACTTCATATTCAGTTCACAGTAATTTTCACAGAACATTTTATTCTTTACCAACAAATATAAGCACCATTTAGTAATTCTGTACGCGAGAGAAACCACAGTAACAGTTAGCCGATTGCTCGAACTTTCTGTACTTGGCGACAACATTTTACGGTATTTTGCAGCTCAAGTAGCTGGCCAGTCAAGAGCGGGAGATCGAATGTAATAAATCGAAAAAATACGGTTATATGTTCAAGAAAACAATATACGAAGGTCTGAGGTCCCACACTCAAATACTTCGACTCGTCGATGTGATGTAAATTTGCTACGTGCGGTCACAACTAAGTTTTATTTTTGTCCTGTTGAGTCCTCCCGTTGCATTCTTTGCTTCCTGGGCTCACCAGTCTCGTGGCTTGAGAAGAATATTCTGTGAGCTTTGTATGTATTATTCGAAGTTTTGGATAAATTAAGAAACTAGAGCACTCTGAGAGCGCATACCTCCGTCAAGCAAGGCAATGGTATCGAAATTTTCAAATTAGTTTTGAAACTATGATTTCCTTTGTTTCAGCACCAAGATTTAATCATTTGTGCCCTAGAACAGTAATAACAGCTGCTGCAATTTTCTTCAAGATAAGTTCATAACTTTGCGAGTATATTGCCAACAAACGTTCTGAAAATATTAGTCAAACAAAGAGACTAACCGATCATCAGAAAAATTTTATCATTATATCTATTAACACTTCTGACAATTCCTGTAAATTTCATAAGGAACTGTTCATCTCCTTTCGAGTTAGCTTGCTAACAAACATAAAATCAAGCACAGAGGCTAACAAACAAAGGAACAAACAAATCATTTCAGAAATTTCATAATTCACTGTTCGTGATATATGTATCTAACAACTCATGTATATTTTATAAAAATTCGTATATAACTTTTCAAGTCATGGTACTGAGAAATGAGAGGCAGACAAACAGACAAACAGTTCAACTGACCTTCACAAAAATTTAATCTGGTACTACTAATATGCCTAACAATTCCTGTCAATTTCGTGAAAATCCGTCCATAACTTTTTGAGTTATCTTAGTGACAGACAGATAGACAGGCCAACACGATAAAAACATAACTTCCTTGGCGGAGGTAAAATTAGTAAAATAATTATGATCAATGTTATATATAGCAACTATTACCTTTCATATAATATCAACATTTTAATATCCTAAGGCAACCGAATATTTACAATATAAAAAAGGATTTTTCATTACAAGAACTTACTATCAATTAACTCAATGAAACACATGTAAACCAAAATATTAAACACCGTCGGCAGATATTACACATGTACCATATTGAACACAATTCAAACTATATAGGCTGCTGCCCAGTATTACAAGTACTGTTCTCTGTACATACCGCTAGGAAAGAGCGCAATAACTTTCATGGACATAACACCAAGCAAAGAAAGTTTAACTTATTTCAACGACGGTATAACATAGACAGTGCCCTGAGTAACAGCAAAAACTAAATGGTGTTGCCCTAAAGAGGCACTGAAACAAAGCCAATTAGCTGAAAGTTCACGTGAGGAACACGCAAGTCTCTTCTTGCATCACGCTATACCTGGCCTCTTGTATGCACTGCGTCCTACAGCCGGACCCGCTCTGTGTCACAGCGGCCTAGCCAACGCAAGGACGCTGACCTCAGCCTCCTACGGTACATGATGCCAACGAATTGTGGTGAACGTTATTAATACAACGGCAAGTTTATTTAGAATTCAGCTATTCTTCATCACAGCAAATAACACAAAAAGCACGACTATTTATTGAATATTTGAAGGTAGAAAGGGTAACTACAGCCAGGTGAAGCGAAAGGAACGCGGTGCTGTATAGGTGAAAGTGAAGAATTGAGCTGGCGGGTCCGTGTTACGAGAGCAATGGCTGTTTCGAGGTCAGTGCCTCTCAGACTCTTGTCGTGCACGTTGCACTATGTTGCGGTCGGTGTGTATCTTTGTGAACTCTAGTTTACTTTTAATTTTATTTCTTTATGTAATTATGGAGGAAGCGAAACATGAAACAACTATATGCACCGGAATTTTTCCGTGAGTCTGTATATTGAACCTTTTGCACTGAGTTTGTCCAACCACCTACGCAGAATCATAATGGCAACAATAATTAATTCGGTACTTTTTGGCTTGTTCAACACCGATTATCATGTCAACAGGTAGGATGGATAAGATGAGTTTAGCGAGCACGAACGTTTGCCCCCACGACCGCTAGATGGAGCACTGAGCAGCCACGCTCGACCACCTGAACGAGAGCCAGCTGGCGTGGAGCCCGCTCAGGTGGTGCAGAGTTTGGGTGGCGACGGGGCACGTCATCGGTCACGTGCTTGTTTACCGCGGCAAATGTGGAGCCGAGTAATTGGTGGTAAATATTCGGCAGCCCCGTAATGGGGTCGGTGAATTGGCCCGTTGCTGTTGTTCCCTCCATTGTTTGCCGAATGAAATGCTAAGGGGAACGTTATTATTTTGGCATTGCGTGGAACTCTTTGAGATCAAGATAAATAAATAAAATAAATCCTGATTTTGAGGATGCCAATTTGTTATTCTAATAACAATAGCCCAAGACGACCAATACTCTAGCTATTTAAATAAAGAACACTAATTGTTATTAGAGGACGTGAGACACATATGTACAGTCTCTGAGACTCGCACCAACACCCTAGTAGAAGAGTAAGATGAGTGAAAAAGCAAATAATTTCACATTGAATTGAAGTCTCATTGAAATATGCGGTCAACATTTCTCCAACAAAGTAAATACCCTTTATACACAGCTCAGCCTCACTCATAAGAAAATAGAGAAATAGCTTGGCAAGAAACCATTTAACCCCAGGCACTCTGAGAGCATATGCCTCCTCCAAGCAAGGCAATGTTAATGAAATATTTAAATTGGTCCTGAAACTATAGGATTTACTTTTTATCACTACCAAAATTTAGTTATATGTACCTCACGATAGTAATAATAGCTTGTGCAGTTTTCTAGTTCTCTTGAAGATCCGTTCGTAGTTCTTTGAGCTATGTTGTGACAAATTTTGATAAACAATAGTCAAACATACAAACAGACGCACCGATGATGAACAAATTTGATCATTTGTGTCTTTTTTTATATTTTTAACAATTCCAACAAATTTTATAAACATACATTTATAACTTTTTAAGTTATTGGCCTGACAATCTGACAATCATAATGACAAACACGAAGACAGACAAACGGACGAACAGCTCAACAAAACAATATAGTATTTATTTCTAGTAACAACTACTACAAATTTCATAGAGTTTGGTACATAACTTTCTCGCGTTATACTTCCAAGAAAAAACAAACAAACGGTAAGACAAATCTTCATCAAAAGTTAATCATCTGTTCCTCCTAACAGACCTTAACAATCCCTGTAAATTCTGCAAAGATCCGTCCATAACTCCTTGCATTATCTTAGTGACAGACACACTCGACAAAAATATAACCTTATTGCCGGAGCTAGTTTCAGAAATTGTTTACCGTCCATTTAGCGGTCATCCAGTTCAGTAACTGCTCCTACTTACCTGGCCCGGAAAGTCGTTAAATATTCTTCAGTCTTAGAACATAACTTTATTAATTCCAAATTCACTCCAAATTGGAAGAAAAATCGAAAAGTTAAGCTATGACACTTGCTGAGCTATTTATCTGAGATACAGCAAATATTTTGGTCAACCTCTCAGTCGCGTTACAAGGGCAAGAAATATTCGGATGGTGAGTACTACTCAACTGGCCACATGACTGTCGTGTGAAGCAGCCTTAATATGCAGAATATAGTTAGTGTTCACATCCTTACCGCCTTTAAGATGTAGAACCAAATGTGTAAGATATCTGCTGAATATGTTGGCTGAAGAGGTGCAACAAATAGATCTGGTTCCTTGCAAATTGGCAAGAATAAAAATTATTCAAAAGTTTAGGCTGCTGAGTAATGGATTATTTGACTTATTAGGCGATAATTGGCCTGAATTTCTTCATTCATCGAAAAGCAAAACAAAATTGACCAGAAACGATCAGTGCGCGATACCTACTGATAAAATGTGCCATTGCTGGAAGAATTGCAAGCAGCCATCCATCAGCGGAAAGCTTGTTCGTCTAAAGCAGAGTTACACCCCAAATGCTTCAAGTAAGCAATTTCATTTAATTTTTTAATTTTTTCCCAGTATAAATTATTGATCGCTCCACCCAGTAGGAATATTTTTGGTAATTATGCGATGATATCCGAGCCACCTCTTTTGGATATAAATTAGATACCTGTGATTTCGAATGGGATGGATATGTTGCTTCTGTCGCTACGACAAGCTGCAGTTGTTGTTGCTATAAAAACGGACAAAAACAAACAAAAAATCCGATGATGGGCCGCTGGCTGCTATAAAGTCCTTGATGGCTCAATTTCACATGACTCGGACTCTGTCCAGCCGAGGCCACCGAAACCCAAGGCCTCATCGCGAGGCCGAATTTATGCCAATATGCTACTACTGGCCTCTCTTGGTGACGTCACAGCGTCCTGTAACAGGTCTAATGGCGAGTTCACACGTCATTCATATCAACGCGTTCGCTCATCAACTTGTCCGAATATGTGCCACTGTGCCCCAAAAACAGCAGAAAAGTCTCCCATTTTCTGAAGTTTTATTTCACTCTAAATTTGAAGAGATATCCGTAACTTGCCTAGTGACACTTGCAGAGGGGATTGATTTGACGGCTAACATTTTAAAAAATATTTTGTGGCGTAAAAGTTGTGCTGACAACGACGCTGCAAAACATTCGGAAGAGTGGATCAGTGAACGCGTTGAGATGAATGACGTGTGAACCCGTCCCAACATTAACGGTCAGGCTAAACCTTCGTATTCGTTACGAAGGCTATATACAGTATTTCACAGAGGCGTAAATAAGGGATTCCAGTATGTCGATAGAAAGGTGGAATCTACGTTCGAGGGTGTTCCCAACCAGGGTCAACGCGCAGGGGCACAGGAAATCGGGAATGAAGACGAAGAACAGAATAAAGCATCATTAAAAGGAGTATGAAAGTGGAAGGAAGTACAGCGGGTAAGAAATAAAGATGCCTCGAAGGCCAGGCTAAGGCTAACGTGACCTACGAGGTCCTCCTGGAGTCGCTGCTCCCCATAATATAAGAAAGGCAAGGAGGGGTTTCTGTTCTGATCATTAAAGTTCAACTTTTGATGGCATTTCCTTTACTTGTTTGCGCAGCTAACTGCATTCAGTACATGCAGGTAGTCTTCATTGTTATACTATACAAGCTTGAATCCATTTACCACATGTGATATGCGAATCCTGGTTTGTGTCTCCGTAGAGTTATCACAGCATATTCTGTATAGTCTGAGAATTTTATCAAGGTAGTTCGGTCGTGGTCAAATTCTTCTTTAGCGTTGCCAATTCTATGCGTATTTCTAAGATTTTCTTCGGCCCATATGTTAGCACCGCCCACTACTCGTCTATATATAGGGATCTGAGAAATACCTATAGAATCGGCACCGTTATAGAGGAATATGACCACGACCGAACTGCCTTGAAACATGGTTAGACTATATAGTTATCCAGTTTCGTTGAACAGTCTGCTCCACACGTTTCGGTAATATTGATATTTTGTTTGGAACCTGAGTTACCAAGTGTGTTTGGAAGTGTCTAAAAGTATGTCAGCACCGAGAACGATCACATATCCGAGAACCAAAATATATTCTTGCATCAGGTGGCTTGAAATATTCTGACTTGAAGGGTAGAGATCTTGTACCATATCTGTGAAGGTGAAACAAATAATACGTCGGAAGTATATATTATTTACGGGACATTTTGATGCGTTTTAGAGTCCAAAATATTTCACCTTTTTCTGCGTTTCCAGTCATCTACATCAGAGCATTGAGAATGAGCTAGTTATCTCATAGATGGTTACAGTATCGATGGCCACTACCCAGCTGGTTGCTACCGAGATGGTTCCTTCACAAATGGTCACTACATAGATGGACACTTTAAGAATGCGCCTGTCAACTACAGCTATCTTTTGCTCTACTTGTGACTACGTGCGGACCTTGGTGTTCAGGGGCAGTGAGAGTCTTACTTCATTCTACCTAGCCACATTTTCTATAAAAATCTGTAAATCGCTCATAAAATTTGAAGCACAGGAACACATGGAGGATACTATACCCTATTAGCGTAAAAATAAAATGCGGCAATAATAAGTCAAGCTGAAATTGAAATACTGCATATGAAATTGATTTTTAGATTAATTTGGAAATAATTAAGAATTTCTAGTAAAATGTGCTACCTATAAGTGCAAAGTATAGGTACTATAGGCGGTGACTCGTGCCTTCATGAAATGACGCCAGAAAATAATCACTTTAACAAAAATACTTTTTTTTTCTTCGGGGTTAGGCTCTGGAGAATGCCTATCTTTTTTTCTTGTGCGGATATTTTACGAAATTTTTGCACCATGCATGAGCTCACAGTGAATATAGATTTGATATGGGAAGGAACTGATCTATCCAACCACTATGATATTTAATTGTCTACATCTAATACCTATATTTAAATTGTGCAAGGTAAACTTCCTCTTTCCCGAGAAGTAAATTAATTTCTCTGATCTATTACCCACATCAGGAGGGAGAGATCAACCAACCAAGCGACCAAGCACCTAACAAACTGCGTATTATTCTATTTGGACGCTTATAGTTTCTCTTAGTACGCTACAGGACGAAATTTCTGTATTACTAGGGTAAATAGCCTTCGCGCCATGACCGCAAGCAATTTGCAACAATTCATTTTTGTCATTGTTTTTGGAGTTGAGTCTGCTCTGAAAAATACGACACACCTGCCAGAATGAAAGCCAAAACTGTGGAACGTTCACCTTAGTAACGATGTCAAACAAAAATGCTCGTACAATGGCTACGCAACGATGTGACTGTGGTTGGTGAAAAGATACTCTTGTCGTCCTTCTCATGTTCTCAGTGACTTACAATAAAATGTTGCTAAGAACATTTTCGTCTTCGCCATCAGCGGCAGAGAGGCACGCAAAGTAACAGCAAGTGTTTTTGATACTTTTATGCAAAAAATATTCAAATAATTGGGATGTCCAATCCCGACGTAGTTTTTTGGACGAAGTCCAGGTAACGCTATGCTTTCCACACAATTTGTCAGTGATCTCGCTGGCGTTTGCTACCTTTGAGGTCATCGCTTGAGACCAGCAGGAAAGCCAATAGCGGCTTAACCTTTACAGGGTCAATGCAAAGTCGACTGAACAATGAGTAATGTAATTCGTTACCTTTAACGCTTTGATGAGAAGGGTCACAAAATGTATGTACCTGTATGTATATAAAGACATAAATACATTATGTAAATGCATCGTGTGCATTCTGCGGTTTCAATGTTGACATTCTTATGCTGCACTTTTCTGAACATATAACTAAAGATTATTAAAGCGAAGAGCTGCAAGGAAAATTATTTTCTTATTTTTCTCCACCTATTCTTGTCTCTGCTGTATCTTAACTTTTTCCTTCGCCGAGGAATTACTCAATTCGAGCATCGTGGACGGAAGGCAAGTTAAGTGTTGATATAAAAAGAATTTGCAATCAATATCCATGATACTGCTGAAAGTGAATGTAAAGGTGAAGCCAACTTAGTCCACACCCTCACCTGGGAAACCCACATGCACTGGTTTGCGGTGTGAATATAGGCCCACTGGCCCCAAATGAGTAAGTGTAGTTGCAGTCGACCTCGGGTCACCAAGAACTATTCCGCCAATTTGACAGAAAGAACAAATGACCCGAAACCCCCGCCCCCCTCATCTCTGAGGAAGGCAGTTCCGCCAAGGCGCCGTGCATGCACACACAACTGCCGAGTCAGCACACCAAGATCTGCAAAGAACTCGCTGCCTGGCTGGGCATCGAGCGTGCGAGCGATACAAGTTGTTAGAGCTGAGAACGGAAGCATGCTGCTACTGTGCTGAGAAGTACTTCAAACGTTTGCGGTGTTTAGATTTCAAATCTTGCTCAGTACAATGCGCATGTACTTTTGAGGCTTGCTTAATTCACTACCTTCTCCAACCTAACCTAATTTTCATTTACATATTTTCGTCAAAGCATGAGAGCGAGGAGAAATACAATTGAACAGAGGCACAGTGCAAATTATTTACAAGCAATGATATTGTTATGTGCTGTAATACATACAGCAATTTATACCCCAAGTGGTTAAAATTGCTGTCTCGCTCATAATCTGAAGGTCAGTCGTACGACCACAAGCCAGATAGGAAACATCTTGAAGCTGGAAAATATAGAGGCAGCATTTCTTGCACTCATCGTCACTGGGGGCACTGGCCTCAATTAGGGTCGGGGGTGCAGCTGTCGATCAAGCCTTCCGTTGATATTACGCCATAGCACAGGCATTGTGAGGTCGACTGCAGCCGTACACTCCTTTCGGCCCTAGAAGGCATTTATCTACAGCACAAGCCAGTGCATTTAGGTTTCCTAGTTAGGCCGTTCATCTTCAATTTGAACGATAAGCTCTGGTGTGCCAGAGCAGTAACATTGCATGCAGCAGCTATGTAGGCTATAAGCTTTCTTCTGATAAGTGACGTGAGCTTTCCCTCATGTTTAGAGCATTAGAACTCTTTTATTACTTCCGCCAGGAATTGATCTTTTAGATGAAACGGAACAATCTGTGGAATCTAATAATTTGATTTCCGTGTGAAATTTCCACTCATCAAGTGAAAGATGAAACCGGCGAATGCTAAAAATTTCGGATTTGCATAGCAGATTGGCTGTAGGTGCCATCGACTGGGACATGTCCATCGAGATAAACTAATCTCACCAGCTTTAGTTGGACCATAATAATTTCGCTCATGATCGTTGGTTTCGCTACATTGGATTTTGTTTCAAGTGTTAATTTTTCAAACCAATTACGCTCGAGCCGGCTTCAAACTCAGCCATTGCTCATAGTCAGAGTTCCAGAAAAATTAAAACTACTGAAATTAACTTACGAGTATTTCTATGGAACTCTCCAAACGGATGATACCATCATTGGAATTCTGCAAATGGTTCACACCATCGCTGGAATTTTTCAATTGGATGACACCATCAATGAATTTCTCCAAATGGATGACACCATAGAATACTGTTCTCTACTTTGGATGCCGAGTACAAGAAAAGAGCTTGAAAAACTTGAAGGTATCCAACGATCGTTCACGGCCAAAATTCGAGGCATGCAGGAGTACGATTACCACAAACGACTCAACAGTGTCCACTTGTATTCAATACAGCGCAGATTCGAACGATTTACAATCATATATGTTTGGAAAATTTTGGAACGTATCACTGTGAATGTGAATGAGCGGATTGTCGCCAGACACTCGGAAAGAACTG
>LQNS02278094.1:8384705-8399528 GCA_001587735.2 Parhyale hawaiensis | reverse complement strand
TACAATTGTACCAAATGTGATCGATTAGGGTAGCTTGGTTAAGATGAACACGGGTAGGAACAGAAATTAACGGTAAATAATATAACTGTAGAAACTTTTCAACAAATAAATCTGTGGACTGAAGAATAATGAACTTGAAGAACTTGGCAAGAATAAGAATTATTCACAATTTCAGGCTACTGAGTAGTGGATTATTTGACTTATTAGGCGATAATTGGCCTGAATTTCTTCATTCATCGAAAAGCAAAACAAAATTGCCCAGAACCGATCAAATGCGAGATACCTACTGATAAAATGTGCCATAGCTGGAAGAACTGCAAGCAGCCATCCATCAGCGGAAAGCTTATTCTTCTAAAGCAGAGTTACACCCCCAATGCTTCAAGTAAGCAATTTCATTTTATTTTTTCCCAGTATAAATTATTGATCGCTCCACCCAGTCGGAATATTTTTGGTAATTATGCGATGATATCCGAGCCACCTCTTCTGGATATAAATTAGATACCTGTGATTTCGAATGGGATGGATATGTTGCTGCTGTCGCTACGACAAGCTGCAGTTGTTGTTGCTATAAAAACGGACAAAAACAAACAAAAAATCCGATCGATGGGCCGCTGGCCGCTATAAAGTCCTTGATGGCTCAATTTCACATGACTCGGACTCTGTCCAGCCGAGGCCACCAAAGCCCAAGGCCTATTCGCGAGGCCGAATTTATGCCAATATGCTACTGCTGGCCTCTCTTGGTGACGTCACAACGTCCTGTAACAGGTCTAATGTTGAGTTCACACGTCATTCATAACAACGCGTCCGCTCATCCACTTGTCCGAATATGTGGCACTGTGCCCCAGAAACAGCAGGAAAGTCTCCCATTTTCTGAAGTTTTATTTCGCTCTAAATTTGAAGAGATATCCGTAACTTGCCTAGAGACACTTGCAGAGGGGATTGATTTGACGGTTAACATTTTAAAAATATTTTGTGGCGTAAATGTTGTGCTGACAACGACACTACAAAACATTCGGAAGAGTGAATTAGTGAACACGTTGAGATGAATGACGTGTGAACTCGTCCCAACATCAATGGTCAGGCTAAACCTTCGTATTCGTTACGAAGGCTATATACAGTATTTCACAGAGGCGTAAATAAGGGATTCCAGTATGTCGATAGAAAGGTGGAATCTACGTTCAAGGTTGTTCCCAACCCAGGGTCAACGCGCAGGGGCACAGGAAATCGGGAATGAAGAGGAAAAACAGCATAAAGCATCATTAAAAGGTGTATGAAAGAGGAAGGAAGTACAGCGGGTACGAAATAAAGATGCCTCGAAGGCCAAGCTAAGGCTAACGTGACCTACTGGGTCCTCCTGGGGTCGCTGCTCACCACAATATAGGAAAGGCAAAGAGGGGTTTCTGTTCTAATCATTAAAGTTCAACTTTTGAGGGCATTTCCTTTACTTGTTTGCGCAGCTAATTGCATTCAGTACATGCAGGTAGTATTCATTGTTAAACTATACAAGCTTGAATCCATTTACGAGCTGTGATATGCGAATCCTGGTTTGTGTCTCCGTAGAGTTATCACAGCATATTTTGTATAGTCTGACCATTTTACATTTTATCAAGGCAGTTCGGTCGTGGTCAAATTCTTCTTTAGCGTTGCCAATTCTATGCGTATTTCTAAGATGTTCTTCGGCCCATATCTTAGCCCCGCCCACTACTCGTCTATATATAGGAATCTGAGCAATACCCATAGAATTGGCACCGTTATAGAGGAATTTAACCACGACCGAACTGCCTTGACACATTGTCAGACTATATAGTTATCCAGTTTCGTGGAACAGTCTGCTCAACACGTTTAGGTAATGCTGATATTTTGTTTGGATCCTGAGTTACCAAGTGTATTTGGAAGTGTCTAAGTATGTCAGCAGCGAGAACGATCACATATCAGCGAACCTAAATATATTCTTGCATCAGGTGGGTCGAAATATCCTGACTTGAAGGGTAGAGATGTTGTACCATATCTGTGGAGGTGAAACAACAAATGCGTTGGAAGTTACATTATTTACGAGACATTTTGATTCGATTTACAGTCCAAAATATTTCACTCTCTCCTGTGTTTCCAGTCATCTACATCAGAGCATTGGGAATGAGCTAGTTACCACATAGATGGTTACAATATCGATTACCACTACACACATGGTTACTACCTAGATGGTTCCTTCGCAAATGGTCACTACATAGATGGGCACTTTAAGAATGCGCCTGTCAACTACAGCTATCGTTGCTCTACTTGTGGCTACGTGCGGACCTTGGTGTTCAGGGGCAGTGAGGGTCTTACTTCATTCGACCTAGCCGCATTTTGCTATAAAAAAGTATCTGCAAATCGCTGATAAAATTTGAAGCACAGGAACACATAGAGGATACTGTACCTTACGAGCGTCAAAATAAAAAGCGGCAATTTCAAACTTAAATAAGTCAAACTGAAATTGAAATACTGAATATGCAATTGATTTCTAGATTAATTTAGAAATAATTCAAAAATACCAATAAAATGTGCTACTTATTGTACAAGTGCAAAGCATTAGTATCACTTCAACGAAAATACTTTTTTTTTTTCTTGGTTAGGCTCTGGAGAATAGCTATCTCTTTTTCCTGTGCGGATATTTTACTGAAATTCTGCTCACAGTGAATAAAGATTTGGTACGGGAAGGAAGGGATCTATCCAACCACTACGATATTCATTCGTCTATATGTAATGCCTATATTTAAATTGGGCAAGATAACTTCCTCTTTCCTGAGGAGCAAATTAATTTCTCTGATCTAATACCCACATCAGGAGGGAGAGATCAACCAACTAAGCGACGAAGCAACTAACAAACTGCGTATTACTCTATTTGGACGCTTATTGTTTCTCTTAGTATGCTACAGGACGAAATTTCTGTATTACTAGGGTAAATAGCCTTCGCGCAAAGACAGCAAGGAATTTGCAACAATTCATTTTTGTCATTGTTTTTGGTGTTGAGTCTGCTCTGAAAAATACGTCATTCCTGCCAGAATGAAAGCCATATCTGTGGAACGTTCACCTTAGTAACGATGTCAAATAAAAATGCTCCAACAATGGCTACGCAACGATGTGACTGTGGTTGGTAAAAAGATGCTCTTGTCTTCTTTCTTATGTTTTCAGTGACTTACAATAAAATGTTGCTAAGAACATTTTCGTCTTCGCCATCAGCGGCAGAGAGGCACGCAAAGCATCAGCAAGTGCTTTTGATACTTCGATACAAAAAATACTAAAATAATCGGAATGAACAATTCCGACGTAGTTTTTTGGACGAAGTCCAGGTAACGTTATGCTCTCCACACAATTTGTTCAGAGATCTCGGTGGCGTTTGCTACCTTTGAGGTCATCGCTTGAGACCAGGAGAGTCAACAGCGAGTAAACCTTTACAGGCTCAATTCGAAGTCAACTGAAGAATGAGTAATGTAATTCGTTACCTTTTACGCTTTGATGAGAAGGATCACAAAATGTACGAACCTGTCTGTATATAAATAAACATATAAATATATTATGTAAATGCATATTCTGCATTCTGCTGTTTCAATGTTGACATTCTTGTGCTGCCCTTTTCTAAACATATAACTAGAGATTATTGAAGCAAAGAGCTGCAAGGTAAATCATTTTCCTATTTTTGTCAATCTTTTCTTGTCTCTGCTGTATCTTAACCTTTTCCTTCGCCGAGAAACTACTCAGTTCGCGCATCGTGGACGCAAGGCAAGTGAAGCTTTGATGGGAGAAGAATTTGCCAATTAATATCCATGATACTGCTGAGAGGTACTTCAGACGTTTGCGGTGTATAGATTACAAATCTGGTTCAGTACAATGCGCATGTAGTTTTGAGGCTTGCTTAATTCACTACCTTCTCCAACCTGTCCTAATTTTTATCTACATGTTTTCGTCAGAGCATGAGAGCTAGGAGAAATACAATTGAACAGAGGCACAGTGCAAATTATTTGCAAGCGATGATATTGCCATGTGCTGTTATACATTCCGCAATTTATACCCCAAGCGGTTAAGATTGCTGTCTCGCTCATAATCTGAAGGTCAGTCGTACGACCATAAGCCAGATAAGAAAAATCTTGAAGCTTGGAAATATGACGTCAGCATTTCTGGCATTCATCGTCACTGGGGACACTGGCCTCATTTAGGGTTGGGGGCGCAGTTGTCGATCAAGCCTTCCATTGATATTACGCTATAGCTCAGGCAGTGTGTGGTCGACTGCAGCCGTACACTCCTTTCGGCCCTAGAAGGCATTTATCTACAGCACAAGCCAGTGCATTTAGGTTTCCTAGTTAGGCCGTTTATCTTCAATTTGAACGATGAGCTCTGGTGTGCCTCAGCAGTAACAGTGCATGCAGTAGCTATGTAAGCTATAAGCTTTCTTCTGATAAGTGACGTGAGCTTTGCTCTTGTTTAGAGCATTACAACTCTTTAATTTCTTCCGCCAGGAATTGTTCTTTCAGATAAAATGGAACAATCTGTGGAATCTAATAATTGATTTCATTGTGAAATTTCCACTCATCAGGTGGAGGATGAAACAAGCGAAAGCTAAAAATTTCGCATTTGCATGGCAGATTGGCTATAGGTGCCATCGACTGGGACATTTCCATGGAGATAAACTAATCTCACCAGCTTTAGTTGGACCATAATTTCGCTCATGATCGTTGGTTTCGCTACATTGGATTGAGTTTCAAGTGTTAATTTCTCAAACCAATTACGCTCGAGCCGGCTTCAAGCTCAGCCATTGCTCATAGTCAGAGTTCCAGAAAAATTAAAACTACTGAAATTAACTTACGATTATTTCTATGAAATTCTTCAAACGGATGAAACCATCAATGGAATTCTCCAAATGGTTCACACCATCGCTGGAATTTCCAATTGGATGACACCATCAATGAATTTCTCCAAATGGATGACACCATCAATGAAATTCTCCAAATGGTTGACAGCATCGCTGGAATTCTTCAAATGGATGATACCATCGATGGAATTCTCCAAATGGTTGAGAGTATCGCAGGAATTCTCCAATTGGATGACACCATCGATGGAATTATTCAAATGGATGACACCATCGGTAAAACCCTCAGGATGGATGACACCAGAAGGTCTTAATTAACGCTAAAGGACCAGTTGAAACGTAGGCTTTTCGCCTTGTTTAGATTAGATTAGATTGGATAGTGGACAATAGACGGACCAACAGGCCCATTCCCATAAAGCATCCGGGACTTGTGCTCCAGCCCTCTATGAGCTATTGCCATAAAGTCAGAATCATAGAGATATCTAAGGAAGAAAAGAAGAAAATAGGGAGAATTGACTCAGCCGAAGAGTTAACCGCGCAAGCACAATCAATTGCTGCAGATACGCAGAGCTCGGGGACGTTAAGTAAGTTGGGGCCTGAAAAAGAGTGAATAATTGTGGCGTAGAATCTTGGGCCGTCACGTGTTTGAGACTCCTGCACGAGGGGTCCGTAACTGTGGAGGATGTTGCTGTTTATCAAGGCGATTTCTAAACGCATTGACTGACTGTGCACCGACAACTTCGGGGGAGGGGCGAGAGTCAATTCTAAATGTTCATTATGAAGTACGGAAAGAACTGCTGGTTGAGAGTAGTTCTTTGATCTTGTTAACGCTTGAGTTTCTGGCCGTTGTTTCGCAAGCGAACATCAATGTCTGTGTCAGAAAATTGAAGGAATACCTTTTGCTTGAAATGTCGCCTATTTAATATACCTACTCGTCAATGATACTGATGTTGTTATCTTGTGCTGTTGATACAAGACAGCTTTTCGTGAAGAAATTTGTTCATGATGAATTCGATACAAGCTAATCCAAATGTGCTAATAATTACCTCCGCCAAGGAGGTTATGTTTTCGTCTGGTTTGTCTGTCTGTCTGTTAATCTGTGTTTCTGTCGTTCTGTCTGTCACCAAGATAACTAAAAAAGTTATGGACAGATTTTTATGAACTTTACAGGGATTGTTGGTCATCATAGGAGGAAGAGATGATTACTTCTGGAGAAGATCCGTCCATCTGTTTGTTGGTTTGTATGCCTCATTTTTCTCAATGCCATAACTCAAATAGTTATAGACGGATTTTTATGAAATTTAGATGAGGTGTTAAGTATATCACAAAGAGTAAATGACCATATTTTTGTGAAGATCTGTTTGTTCGTTCATGTGTTTGTTGCTGTGTTAACTTCTATGCTTGTTAGCGCAATAACTCAAAAAGTTTCGAATGGACCTTTATTAAATTTTCAGGAGTTGCTAATTATGTTAAAAGACATAAACGATTAAATTTTGGTACAGATCGGTTGGTTCGTTTGTATGTTTGACTTATGTTTGCCATAATGTATGTTAAGCAATAACTTAAACAGTTTTGAATGGATCTTTATGAAATTTACACGAGTTGTTATTGATGTTAAAAGACATAAATGGTTGAATTTTGGTACAGAGCCGTTCATTTGTGTCTATGTTTGAGTTGTGTGTGTCATAATGTTTGTTACGCAATAACTCAAAAATTTTTGAATGGATCTTCATGAAATATACAGGAGTTGTCAGTAATGTTAAAGGAGATGAATGATTAAATTTTGGTGCAGATCGGTTGGTTCGTTTGTATGTTTGACTTATGTTTGCCATACTGTATGTTAAGCAATAACTTAAACAGTTTTGAATGGATCTTTTATGAAATTTACACGAGTTGTTATTGATGTTGAAAGACATAAATGGTTGAATTTTGGTACAGATCCGTTGATTTGTGTCTATGTTTGATTTGTGTGTGTCATAATGTTTGCTACGCAATAACTCAAAAATTTTTGAATGGATCTTCATGAAATTTACAGGAGTTGTCAGTAATGTTAAAAGAGATGAATGATTAAATTTTGGTGCAGATCGGCTGGTTCGTTTGTATGTTTGACTTATGTTCGTCATAGTGTTTGTTAGCAGCATAAAAAGTTGTGAATGGATATTCAAAAAAATTGCAAAAACTGTTAATACAGTACTATCAAAAGGCGCAAATGATTAGCTATTGAAGTTGATAAAAAAATCACAATTTCAGAGGCAATTTGAATTTTTCGGTGCCGTTGCCTTGCTTTGCGGAGGTATGCGCTCTCAGAGGGCTCTACTTCTTACTACCATCATCTGATATACAGGCGTATGCCAGGTCGGTACTCTGAAAGGTTGCTGAAGAGAAAATTTATTCGAAATTTTCACTGGAAATTAGATTACTTTCATTATTTGGTAACTTGACATATGATTTACGTCCTAGCTAATGTAAATTTATTTATATTGAGATAGGCAAAGGTACATAAATGATAATATTTAAGGCGATTTGATGTTCAGCGCAATCGCTGCTGTACTGGCGGCAGTGGGGGGCTCTGCTCGTGAGTGAGAGCCCGGCCAGCGACATCAGTTCGGAGCCCTAGCATTAGACAACTTTCGTGGATGTTGCAAGTTGTGGTTGTGTTGGTAAAAGGGTAATAACAAATTTCGAAAAGAATGTAGTAATGCTCAGCATGTCATTATATGAAGAAATGAGTGCAGTATGGTGAAACTGGAGACAACTGACGATGACATTACACTGACAGTTTAGATCGAATGAAGGTATGTCCAATTTGGCTACGTTAAGCGACATCATCTAATCTGATTAAAAAAAGCAGTATTAACTTATCCGAAACTACAATCCTAAGCGTCCGTTTCCCTATTTTGGATCCAGATTCAGGCGTTAGTCGTAAACATAATAGGTTCACCATTTAAAGTATGAGACTTGAGTCATTGTGGTGCATCGAACGCTCAAGACTAAAGCTTCCGACAAGTTAAAAGCTGATCGGCTCAACGCTCCAGGGGACCTCATAAAGAATAAGTTTACTGCAATTATTATTGTAACCATAGAACGGGAACGCTGCAGAGCACCTCTCCGCAGCCCGCAGGAGGGACACAGAAGTGGGTCGCACCTCCGAGTTTCTCATCAAGTTTGGCATCCTGGAGATGTCCTCGAGGCCATTCCGTGCTCGACAGCCACAATTTCTCTGGAAGAGAAAAGCATATTTGTTCTGGCGGTAGAGAAATTCTTCTCAAGTTTAAATGGAGGAAGTAAAATATATACTGTGGAATGGGGGAGGAGTGTGTGAGCAGTTGCCAGAGGGCTATAGAACGAGTGGCCCGTAGTGAATTTTGCTCGTAAACATCAGCGTAAGTTAGCGGCCTGCACAGCAATTACACATTCTTCCGGCAGCAATACTGCAGGATTGAGAAATTAAATGCTATCGAAGAATTTCTTCTGGAACAAAAGCAATCCCACTCGACAATGCCGAGTTTCCTTGTAAAGTAAACCAATTTGGTAAGAGTAAAATTGGGCATTGTGTTCTTCGCCTTGAAAGGGGGAAGTTAAATGTTCCCTAGCTGTATAGGCTAATCCTTTAATTGTCAGAAACTGATATATTTATACTGCCGGTACTCATTTCTGCACAAACATTGTACAGAACCATACAAATTGTCGGTCAGTTTTCAGAAATGATGACGATACCGGCTACTTGGATCAGTTCTCATTTTCTAAATGCAAACCATTGATTTTTATCCAATATCCTTCATGGTATCACGAATAAGTTAGATGAATAGCTGTTGTTCCAGAAGTTATTGTTATTTTTGCAATTTATTGACTTTATCAACCACTATATAAGATAAATTGTACATATTTTCTACTTGCGCATGGTTATAGTTACGGAGACCATTTTGCAATACAGTAGTCTAATGCCAATAATGGAAGAAATAATACCAGTAAATTAACTGAATAATTATATAACAAAGGCAAACAGCTACTCTAGAAGTCACTATAGTTAGTAGATATATATTCTATCCTGCAATAACTTCTTCCCACAGAATCAAACACATCTATGTTTTTTGATACGGATTCGTTCTCATTGTAAACTTAAATTTCAGTAGGTAAAGCTTTAAATTAAATTAGCCACGGTATCATTTTTAGGTAAATCGGAAATTACGAATGACACATGATGAAAGATTTCTTATCTGCTGCTTATGAAGTTGCTATACACTTTAAAAAATCAGTAAATTTTACGGAATTTTCTTGGCATTTTTACTGCCAGTGATTTTCCCGTCAAATTTATGGAATGCCGTAATTTTCCTGTAATTTGCAAAGCAGTCTGGGAAGAAAGCAGGGACCAAGCCTGCTTTATTCCCGACTTCTGGGCAAATTACAGAAAAAATACGAAATTCCGTAAAGTTGACGGGAAAATCACGGGCAGCAACAATGCCAAGAAAATTTCATAAAATTTATGGATTTTTTACAGTGTTTGACATAAATATCTATCCTGCTTCTATGTGATTCTCTCCTTAGGAACAAATGTACTACTGATCTCGATGGTCTTTCATGCATGTGCGTGGCTATGACATCCCAGCAAATTCACCATGAATGACCGAAAGAACTACATCTGTAAGAGACATTTGGCACCGGTATAGTAAGTTATGTGAATCAGGTATGATATGTGTCCAGAGACACGCGTGCCTATAAGTAGTAGTAGTAGTCGTACTATGTAGTTTTAAAATTCTTGCGTACAGGAATGGCTGAGGAGATCAGAATCACTTCTTTCCTTTGCTTGCTTCGGGTCGCTACAATACACGAAATGAAAGATTTAACTTACCCGCAGTTCTTGTAGAAGTAGAGAAGCGTGCTACTGTATTTCAATGTGTCAAGATATAAAACGAAGTACCAGATTCTCTGAATCAGCCAATGTCTCACCAGCTGTTCAAAATGAAATTTAAAGATTTTTGTATTGGTCAGTATAGGGCTTTATAAATGACAGGTGCCCTATAAGTGAATCTACTTTTATTGGGCTTGTTTTCAAAACTGTTGACATATTATAAATTCAATTCTGTACCTTGTATGTTGTATAAGTTTTGAGAACAATAAAGGAGTAAAGGAGTAAAGTTGTAGTAGTAGTAGTGGTAGGTCAGCTCAGGCACCAATTTTAGCTGAAGCGGAACAATCCCATGCTAGCCGACGCTGTTACTAACTTGCCTAACCCTATTTGCCTCGGAGCCCCAGTTTGATGTGACGAAAATTGAAATAATAGGAAATTAGGCAAACCAAGCCTACCCTCACCTAACCTGCCCGATGTTATGGACGGGTATTTGCCTAACATTATGAAGAGGCCTAAAGTTCACCGACTGTACGGCCTAAAGACGCCTAACCTAACATATGCTCGGAGATAAGCCAAATATGTATTATACCTGCACCAGATATTCTCCAAATATTTACGGGAATAATTATAGAAATAAAAATACCAAAGCAGTCGCATAAAATTTGCGATGGTTTCGTAATCTTTGAACCAGAATTTTTCCTTTGTATCTACAAAAAATAGGCCTAACTTTTTCGAGCTCATACTGTGAGAGAAACGATATTTGAAAATTTTTTAGAAGAAATGGTCTACAGTATCAACACGGAAAAACAGAAATTTTCAGGAAAGGAGAAAGAATGATGACCTGTAAAAATCCTCCTCCAAAATTGTAAATCGTACCTATTTTGTTCACAGTGTAAGGCCAGTTAGCCAGTCACTCTCCCATGGAGACTCCAGCTCGCTGTTGGTTCACACTGCCCATAGGACCGGCGTGTGAAAGCCTCCCCTGGCATTTCTGGCCAGCACTTCACACGCTCCAGGAATCTCACCGTAAAAAAAAATACACACGGAAAAATTTCCTGTCGAGCAGGCATTGGAGCAGCCTTGCTGCATATGAGAGCGGTGAGCAACATAAGTTGGATTAATCTAAGGCAGAGACAACTGAAAAGTTTGCTACCTGCCTGTGTAAACGGAGTATGTAAAATAAAGTACTTCAAAGACCCACACAATCATTCTTGGCCGACCGAGAAGTTAATATCGTACACCAGCTCTGGGGATGCCAAAAATTCTGTTTGGGCATTGACAGACTTTTTGAAATCTTATGCTTTGTCGCAGCTTTTGAAATTATAGTTTGGGCATTTCTGAATGTAGTTATAAGACAGAGCCTGAAACATCTGAACAGCTGAAATCAGGATAATTATAATAGTAGGTGGTCTCTCTTATTAGGGAATTAGACAGCCTTGCTTCAGCAGGGTAATTTAATTGTATAATTTATATTAGAGATGTCTATTAGCGTATCCTTACAGAGGTCAGCCTGATATTAGCTATAATTTCTCTTCTCAGAGTATAATATAGCTACTGCAGCATAGAGGCGATGGGATAGCAATAAGCTCTCTAGAGTCTCAGTATAGGCTACAATCTGCTACAGTCAAGAGGCAGAGGAACAGCAATAATCTCTTTTCAGTATATGATGTACTACAGCCAAGCAGAAATGGACAGCAATCATCAGCTGTCCTCCTACTGTATTCAACGAACGTCCTATACCAAGAAGACGTGTTGATCGGTGCTCATCAGTGGTGATGTAGACAAGCAGTCCTGTTACCAAAAACCACTCGTCTTTCCTCCAACTGTATATAAGAAGTACTGTAACTAAGAAGCAACAGAGCGCAAACATCAAAGGATGAGGGAGGATCTCAAGAGACCATAGTAAGACGAAACAACAGTTGTCCTGAGCCGCACGACGCCCTGCCGCGGCCGCAGCAGCTCGTCCGTTCGTCCCTTGCTCAGCTTCCTGCCGACCTCGCCAGCTGGGCTTCTTCCCAGGTCGGCCTCCCGGCGCTGGACCAACGAAGGCAGGGAGTCGATCACTAAAACTGGGACTCGAGGAGCTGGTGACATGCACTTGCCCCAACAGGAAGTCATCTTTGATTTTGATGCCTTCCTGTTTACATTTTAGTCCTACGCTAGCCTGCTTAAGCTCGAACGCACATCTACCTACAGTACAGCTCTTAAATATGTTGAGATACAAAATACGAAACGAAGGGATTTTATCACAACTACCGTACAGTAAATTAATGTGGGACGCTATCAAATTAAATTTAAAATATCCCTCGTTAGTGCCTCTAACAAGCTCGAGTGTTGTTCAATGCAACTGCCCTATACTGTAGATGATAATCATCGAACTGAGGACAGACATTTGAATTTATTTGTTCATTTCACACGCCTATAGTTTGGAGTATATTAATAACATCACTACGTTGTGTCTAGTTAAAAAGCTGTAAGTATTTTGTCAATATTGTAGTTAATAATACCGGTACCAACAAACTGTATGTCAGAGTTTTCGTTTGGCGACACGGGAGCTCATGTGAGATTTTGTTAAACTTGACGATCACATAAAGAAAGTAGAGGCAGCATCGATTGGTCAGGGATATTAAGTCTTTGAGACGTGGCTTATTTAGCACTTCAGACCTGCGTACTGGCCTCGACTCGCTGAACCGAGTTTTAGGCGTCAACCCTTCATCCATTACCCTCGGAGGCTTTCGAAAGCTGCTTCTAACACGTGTGAGGTGATTCAAAGTGGCGAAACCGACGCTCCTGTTAGAAGTTCCAGACAAGACAAACCTTGTAGATTTAGCAGAACTCGACGTCTTGGAGCCACAGCACCGGCTACAATATTCGACTGTGTTCATGGTAGTAGGTCCAAATTATGACGCATTATGACCATAACCACCTCGAATGCTAGACGTCCGGTGAGTTGTACTGGTCAGCAAACTTGGGAATTCGAGGTTTGACATGTCGGTAGCTTCAGATCTGTGCCCTGGCTTTGATATTTTGATCATGTTTTCAGCATTGAACCTTAATCGGATATCCTTGCGTTTTAGAAAAACTCAAATTTACTCCCTAAAATAGAATTTTCAGTTGGCTCAACGCACTAGGATAGTTTCTAACACTTACAACACAACGCAAAGTGGCAATGCTGATGCTCCTATCTGAATTTCTTGCGAAGCGAAGGTACGTGGTCTTAATATCGGCGAGCAATCATTGAACGGTCCCTTCAACCACGGGCGGAAACCTTTAGTATTTGTAACGTAATATCTTTGCCATCCTGAGTTTATGATAAGAAAAATTACTATGATTAAGTGACTTTAATGCGCCTAAGTCGTCTCACAATGGCGTCAGGGGTTAATACATAATAGGAGTCATTGATTGCTGTGACGAAGTGGAGCGTACTAGGCTTGACTTACCCGGAATATTAATCACAAACGTTGGCTTGAAGCAAGAGCGCTTGGAACAGCTGAAGTCTGTATTTTCGGAGCAGGCTCAAGATCTTGTCAGTCTCATGAATAATCGAATAAGGGTTAACACCGAAATTTCGCTTTAACTTGTCGAAGACAGCACACTTGTCTGAAATGTGAACAAGCCAAGCCTACAGGGCTTAATTTCATCAGCCAATCAGTGACATATTTAGCCTATTCTGTTTCATAAACAGCTTTGCTCAATACGTAAGAGAGGATCTCTGCGGGAGAAAGTGGAGGTGCTACGGATTTGTTGTGACAAGCGAGTGGATTACAGAAGGGCGTCAGGAATCTTTCCAAACATGACAAGAGCGGTGAGGTCTTTAGGTAAACAGCGCCTTCGCTGCTCTGGTAAATAAGGAAACTCAATCGTATGTGCCATTAATTTTAACCGGCACGGTGTTTGTGGCTCACCAGCCAGTGCCATATCCAGTCTCCTTCACCAAAGTGAACGGAACGAATATTCAACACGGGCAGCATCCAGTTTTAGCAGATGATATATGCAAGCTATCGGATGAGGAATAATTACAGTATGTACGGTGACATATTTCTGGGTTGTTAAAAACGAAGAATAACGACGGCACCGTGAAACACCACTGAGCAGCTAAAAATAAGGAATAATTACGGTACCGTAGCATACCTCTGTGCTGTTAAAAGTGACATCTAGAATATCACCAGCCAAAACAGGTATAATAGCACTGATGAAATGCCAAAAAAAACGCGAAAAGGAGTCGATGTAGACCAGAAAGGGCTTCAGGTTTCGACTAAAAAACTGAACTGCTGTAGATAGACAGTCGTTGAAATATTTCCAATCACAAAGTGCTTGTTACCAGTAAGATCTTATCCTAACCCTAGCCAGAAATGGCGAAGGTCGAAAGGGGGAGGGGGGGGTGGGGGGTTTGGGCAACTGCCGGTCGTTGTATATGCCATCGCTCTTGACGTTAAGTGATCTAATGCAGCCGTGCTCACCTCCGGGGCCAATAAGCCTATATATATCTGCAGCACAAACCAGTGCATATAAATTTCCCATTAGGAGGTGTGGTCAAGTTGGCTTTATCTTCACATGACAGTAGCTTCAAAATGTAAACCCACGATGTTGCAGTTGACCAGTAACTGAATACTGAGACTGTCAGGAATAAAATGTAATAGCCGATAATGTGCTGGGGTATTAAACATCACAGTATTCATTAATCATTAAAATCAATGTAATTTTTAGGGAAAAATTCGACATCACATAGTGGTCCAAGCAAATTTACTTGCATTTCATCGTCTATCTTCAGTTTAAATTTCCTTTTCAATAACCATTGTACCAGAATTTCTAGAAGCTCACCTCGAAAGTTGCTGCCTAAAGCGGCCAAATAATGATTATTCTTTACTTTCAAAAGAATAGAAAGTGAGCATATCAAAAGCCGTCTGTGGTGTCTACTCAGACATGAGCTGTTTTTGTTGTTCATTTCCTTCGCCCTCTTTCATTAGTCTTCAAGAGAGCCCAGCTAGGGGGTTCCACACCAGACCGTTATGTACACAGGGCTTTTCTGACGTACAAAGTTCAGTGTACGGACCACATAAACTCCGTCTGGGCCGCTGCTTGTGTACAAGGTGTCTGGTAAACAAATGTCGACACAGGGGCGACCATGATG
>LQNS02278094.1:8320397-8342237 GCA_001587735.2 Parhyale hawaiensis | reverse complement strand
CTTCACCTTGAAACGATTGCTTCTCATTTGCTCCGTTATTTGCATTTCATTCTCACGCTAAACCGTTATGATCAGTTTTTAGCGGCATGAACCAGTGCCTCTTCTTGTGCTGCCGCGCACGTTGCCCAACCTCGGGAGCGGATGACGGCAATTTCATGGCTGCAGCTATAGAGGAGAGGCGCTCCATTAATATGGATAATTAGTAATGCGATCCAGCCAAGGCTAATGCCATCAACAGTAGATAGTGAGGTAGGTGTTGACAGTGATATAGTAGACTTCGGGTTTTCCTCATCGTCGGAGGAGTGGATTTAGCTGTCACTAGCTGCTATATTCCAATTACTTTCACATCGCAGCAATGCAGCAGAAATAGATCTTCATACATGACGATGTGCTTACTGCTCTTATAGCCTTGATGAAGCTATGCCCGGGAATTACCAAGGGGCTGTTGTATTAGCAAGTTTCAACTGCAAGTACTGATGAGTGAAACTCTTTTTTTAGAGGTGGCAAAGATATTGAATGACGCTTCCTTCCCACATCAAAGCTTTATTTCCGCTGTGCTCACGATGCACAAATTGAGTAGAAAGTTAATGAAAGAAAAGGATAAACTAGTTTTCAGAGCCAAATCACGAAGAAGTGCAAGAAAACAGGGAATTCGTTGAAGTAATAATTTCTTGCGCGTATTCGATGAGAGCAGGCTCCTACAGTTAGTAAAATAAGGATCCCTGAAATGATAGAGCAAGTCACAATTATTTCAGAGATTGGTGGCGTAACCAAGAAGGCTAGTTACTTAATAATAATAATATAATTTTCATGATATAATAAAACACTTTGTGTATTGATTGATTTGTCCGCATCTGTATGAAATAGATAGACGAAAAATAGGCCAGATTGCAGATTCTGGAATTCAGCTGCGTTTTCATAGAGATCGATGGCCATTGGATGATTGTGCTGCTATAGATGAATCGACAAAGAGAGCACCCATCTCTTATGACAATATTAGTTCGCCTTTGTTGCGTATTCTTCAGATGCAGTAACGGAAGTATGTTAAACTAGAACACTCTGAGAGCGCATACCTCCGCCAAGCGAGGCAACGGTAGCAAAAAATTCAAATTGGCTCTGAAACCATAATTTCCTTTGTATAAACTCCAAAATCTAATCATTTGTGTCTTTTGATAGTAATAACAGCTTGTGCAGTTTTCTTGAAGATCTGTTTTGAGTTATACTGCTAACAACGTTATGACAAACATGAGTCAAACCTACAAACGAACTAACCGATCCGCACCAAAATTCAATCATTTATGTCTTTTAACACTACTAACAACCCCTATAAATTTCATAAAGATCCATTCATTATTTTCTGAGTTATTGTGCTGAAAACAAGCATTAAATTAAAAACAGTGACAAACGAACGAACGAACAAACGGACCATTACCAAAATTTAGTCATTTACTCTTTGTTATATATATCTAACAGCTCATGGTAATTTCTTGGAAATCCATCCATAGCTTTTTGAGTTATGGCATTGAGAAAAATGAGGCAGACAAGCAAACAATTAAACGGATCGACGGATCTTCACCAAAAGTTAATCATCTGTTCCTCCTAACATACCTAACAATCCCTGTAGATTTCGCCCAAATCGGTTCAGAACTTTTTGAGTTATCTTGGTGACAGACAGACAGACAGACAGACAGACAGAGAAACAGACAGACAAACACGAAGAAAACATAACCTCTTTGGCGGAGGTAATGAAGACGGGTCTTCAAACATTCCTTGCTGTCATTTTCGACAGGGCGGGTAATCTATATAGTACTATATAATGTGCAAGTAAATACATGCGTAATGCCTGATATAAAGGAAAGTAGTTTTGTACACCTGATATTAGCACAAAAATTAATGTTTGGTTTCTTTACATTCATCATATTATTCTATTGGTAGCATCTTTATTATTATTATAGTTTTAATGTGAAGATACTGCTAAGAAAAAGAAGGTGTAATATCTGACTGTACTTTCTACATTGTTAATCTAGTAAATTTTATTGTTTTACTTTAGCGTGTAAAATGCAAATTATATGTAATGTAAATTATGAGAGGCATAGAAAATACACATCACATTCTTACTATAGAGCGCATATAACAGACTGAAAATAAAATGCAAACTTTGGGTTGGATGTATCACTTGCTTAGGCTACATGTAGTTTACAAATAATAAACGGTTTAGAGAATGCAAACTATATAGAATGCATGTAGACGGTAAAATACTCTTACACTTTAAATTAAATTAGAAGATTATTCATGAAATACAAATCATGAAACGGCAATAAAATGAGCATAGAATAATAGATAAGAGGCGCTACGAAAAATCTTTGATACCTCAATTCGATTTGGGCGTGTCGGGAACGTAAGGGTTCTTACAAACAAGCCTGTAACTCCTGGGGTTAGCATCACAGAGTTACAAGACAATCCCAACAACTTGCATGGATTTGTCATTGATGTAACAGCCAGCCTTGATCTCGCTCGTCCTCCGGCGTCCTCGGCGAGTGTAAGACCCATTTAATGAATTTCCTGCTCCTCACAGAATTATTTTATTTGGTGGGGCAAAATTCCAAATGTAAATTCGTTCATGAATGTATGAGCCACGGGCTGGCACATTGACTATATTTCGTGCAGAGAATCTGTAAAGTTAAGTATTGTCTTGTTTCTTTTGTTAAACTGATGGAACAAGAACTAATGAATGATATGTTATCATTTACTAGAAGCAGACAGTGATTTTTTTGCAGTAAAGCAATCTTTCTAATACGAACAGTATTGGAATAACAAAATGTACGAAACAAATTGTGGTAAACGTGTGACGTATTAACGGCAAATAAAGTAAACACGCAGGTCTGATCATTATGAAAGTGGCTAAATTTCAAAATATGTAAAGTTATCTAACTAGAAATTTCAAGGGGGTGTAAACTCACTACTATATTATAAAGTGTTCAAGTGCATTTATTTTGGTACATGTTTTTTATGTCACTTCAAATTTAGGAACTGCAAGTTGAATGCAAGGATCGCGCAGTTCTCATTATGCTAACGCTACAAAATAATCAACAAAAGTAAAAACAAACTAAATTTCTCCAGGACCCCAACTGAGCCATGACGTTCATGCTCTCACGTCAATCTCTGATCTCCTTGTGATCTCATTGTGATCTCATTGTGATCTCTTTGTGATCTCCTTGTGATCTCTCTGTCATCTCCTTGTGATCTCCTTGTGAAAGCAATTTTGCAGGTTCTAGTTGTTAGACAGAATCCGACCTGTGAGTTCTTTATTCATACATAGGAGACAATATACATATTGTTTTGAGATGGCATTATATAAGACACTAAAGACTACAATGAGAAGCAAATGTAGCAATTTAGTTACCCACAACGCGCGCTTCATTGCATTTCAGCTCATCAGGCGGGAGGCTCATAGCTGGTCAAATTTTGATTTGTTAAGATTTTGCAAAAATTTTGGCAGGTTACCACTGGAAGCTGCACAGTATATTGCAGAGAGATTCTCTCTGTGTGATGGTGAAGTTGGTGATGAAAAGTTGAAAAAACTAAGTAATCATATAGGAATGTCACGATAATAATAATTGTTCGAACACTATATCTGAGATTATCAATTTGGTCTCACATGGACTAGATGAGAGCTGCTAATGCTGTTTTCATGGGCACTATACGAGAATTACTATAGCTGAAATTATTACTTGCTTCTCGAGTCTTAAGTACTGACCGAGGGATGAAAGTGATAAGTTTTTGTTTGATATGAACTTTCATGCATACAGTACGTGTGTTTTGTGATGCCTGGAACGTTGCAGTGAACTTATAAGGGAAGTGACTTTCGAATTTGTCTGTGTTTGTAGAGTAGCATTTACATTTGTACATCAGAAGTAAAATTGTTTGCTCAAGTGTAACCTATATGTTTTAAAAATTTGAAAATAAAAACTTGTAAGTATGTTAATTTAGGCCTCTCGATAGCTACAGCAGTGTAAACGTGCGCTCCACGACGAAAAAATAACCAGCTCCCTTACTATATAATACATATACAAACTTACAAAATGAAAAAGACAATGGGATTCAGATAGACATCACAACGCACGTTCTACAACGCCAATAAACAGAGAAAGCTCCTAGAATGCATCCTTTTTACCTACAGGTAAGACGGGGCAAAAACTTCCTTAAAGTATAATACATAATTTCTCGCTCTATAATTATACACTAGCAGAGGAGCAGTAACATCTTGATTCTTGCAAAAAGTGACAGCACTTGGTGGATAATGAACTTAATGAACAGTTTCAATGTGTTTTTTTTTTTCGGTGAAAGAAGATCCTCTTTGAGAGCACTCAATCGACGCAAAATGTGTGTTCAACTTAGCTTAAGCCCATCTATGATACCACTTAGGCTTATTAATTTGATAATGAGCAGTAATGAGACCAGCAAAGCAGGCACCCGGCGGTGCTGAGCCCATTATTGTATGTCATGCAGCAGGTATAAAGACAGCCGTGAAGGCGCTAGCGAGCCAGGCAACAAGAAGTGATTGCTATTGGTGGTGTAAACGATCTTACAATTTCCCAACTGCGGGGAGCAACACATTTATTCTGTCCGCAGAAGTGTCGTCCGAGTATACCTTGTGGCGTATTGGTAGATTTGGGCGCAGCCTTTTTTTTCGGCTCCTTTATTTCGTTTGATGCCAGGCCAGCAAGTAAATTTTTGAACGAGTTACGGGCAAAGGCTTTTCGGCCGTCCTCAGGCCGATGAATCTGACCCACGACCTGCGCCCTGTTAGTGAAAACGGACGCACCATTACTAAAAACATTAGTGGTAAGTTACTGTGTTATTTGGAAGAGCTACTGACCGTCTACAGAATATAATAAATGGATCAGCATCACAAAGAGTAAGGCCTCAAGGATGTGCGTTTAGAGCCAATCAGTTTTTTATTCTACAAGACAAATTATGAGCATATTTCAAGTGGGTTTGGCTAGAAAAGGCCCAAAACGACATCTAATCTGCAATTACAACAACAACAATAGCAAAAAAATAGTTATTCCAGATACGAGCCTACAATTTGGCCCAACGCGTTCACAAGCCAATGTATATTTACTACGAAATATATATATATTTTTTTCTTAACGGTGCAGTAGACACTGCTAGCTCCTTTTTCGCGTGTGCTCTTAATAAATGAAATTCCTGTTACACCCTAGCGTGACTATCCTGACAATTAGACATAAAAGTAAACAAGAAAATAACATGTAAAAGACAGCAACTATGCTGCCTTCCCTGTAAATACTAGAGTCCTCGCAAACACTCATAGTCCACAAAGTAGAGTAGCAAAGAAATGGCTAGCTATCTGCTGGTATGAAACCACCCCTATTAACGTTCAAGTTCTCATGAACACTTACAGCCCTGAGCATAGCACAACATCGCTCGACAACACATTGGCTTGGTTTGAGCCGTCCTACAGCCCCGCACTGACACAGCTCCCGAGGCGTGGAGTTCGAGCACACTGTATACCGTCACCAATACGGCCTCGCTTCTGTAATCAGTACACAGTAAATAAAAAAAAAATCTCAGATTTCAGGTGGGGCCATCAGACGTATATTGTTCTGCTAAACCTCTTGTATAAAAGAGCATAATTCTACAACCTTGGCAACCGGTTAATGCACTTTATAGCACACCGAATATAATTCTATGGATATCTGGACTTTGATGCCAAGGCTGTGTGCGTTCTCACCTTCCATGGGTGCGCCTCTCTTTTGTTCTAACTTCATCTGTTGAGCGAAGCACTGGGCCGGGCATATTGTAAACAAACTCTCCTGTGCGGCACAATTATAAGGTTGAGAAACCACCTTGAGTGATGATGCAACTGACCTTCGCCAACTCAAACCGCAGAAGTTCCACATCGGCCGATAATAGCTGTGACCTCTGGATCGGGTGAAATTCCTGAATCTGGTCTCTGAAACTGTGTTGTATCCTAGCACTCATAGCGGCCTGAATCTGGTCTCTGAAACTGTGTTGTATCCTAGCACTCATAGCGGCCTGAATCTGGTCTCTGAAACTGTGTTGTGTCCTATAGCACTCATGCATGATGACCTCTTATCGTATTGGTCGCATAGGTGTCGCTATTCGCTCTCAGGTCAGCTGCTGCTCAACAAGTGAATTTGGTCGATGAAAGTTGTACACGAAAAAACTACCAGAAGAAAGCATGGCTTTATAATGCCGAGGATGCACTTTTCAGTCGCACACTCAACTCATGAGCGGATTTGCATTGCGCACGTCATTCAATGTTGAAATGTTATCAACTTTGGCAGATCCACCATCGAGATAAGCAAATCTTATCAGCCTTATGTTGCCCAGCAGTTAGGTCATGAGCGTTGGTTTCAATACGTGTATACGGTTTGAGTTCCAGGCGTTAGTACCAAATCTATTACTCTAGAGATGGCCCTAACGGCGGATTACAAAAAGGCCGTCTTAAGCGACATCGGTTTGGGATTAAAGGCTGAAGCTTGATACCAAGTAGCGATAAGAACGAGCACAACTGAGGTGTTCCGGAGAAGTTAAGTTATTAATACGATAGATTCCGTTTAAACCTTCTGCGTCGGGACCATGTTACTAATGCGGTCACTATAACCGGCTGGTCTTAAAATGCAAAGTTAAAAACTGTAGGGAAGTCTGTACTAAAATATTGCTAGCGACCACTCTTTCTCGGCTAATGTTATATATGTACTTTTCTATTCTTTGTAATGACTGAGGAAAATTAGCAAATAAAATACCATACTAAAAAGGAAGTCTGAATGACCTGATGAAATGGAAGCCATGTTGCCGCTACCTATTATCAGTTCAAGAAGCATTCTCAGAAATTTTTATATGAAATATATACAGTCATGAGTTCCAAATGTCTTCTGATATTGAAAAGTTTACCACGATTAAAAACTATTTCACTTGAATGTTTTAACGCTTGTACTGTAGGCAAGTTAATGACATTATACTGTCAAGTATAAGTGGAACGTTGTCCATCAAAACTGAAGCTACTTTGTACAAAATTCATAGCGTTTGATGCCTTCCTAGCACAATTTTCGCAATATACGCCTGGTCGTTTTAATTAATCGGAGGTCCTGTTAAGCGAAATTGGCTGTACTATCTCATCCTGATGGAGCTGACCCAAATAGGAACGTTTTCTGTTTATGTCTATCCGTCTGACCAACTGCTATGATTTTCCTACGTCAAGGCAATGTTTGCAAAAGTGCGCTTCTTAATGCGTGATTTCCTCTCATCAGTTTTCTCTTTCGCATGAAAAGATACTTTTTCAATCAATACCTTAAGGAATTTTTAGGGATGAAAAATAATACGTCGTTAATAAGTTAGCGTATGGCAAAGTCTAGATGATAATCATCAATACACAAATGTCCACATTTTTGTAATTCCGAGCACATAATAAACACTAGCAACAATACCTCTCAATCGGCAAATATTAATATTTTAAGCAGCATTTCCCTCTAGATGTGGTTTCTCAGGTCACACTGCTGACCCTCTACGACCTACCGGTCACTTCCAGTTGACCTCACTGGACGGGTCGACTGGCCATTTGCAGGCGCAGCTTCCCGGCTTTAGTACGACATTTTACAGGCTTAGCGAACTNTCTAGATGTGGTTTCTCAGGTCACACTGCTGACCCTCTACGACCTACCGGTCACTTCCAGTTGACCTCACTGGACGGGTCGACTGGCCATTTGCAGGCGCAGCTTCCCGGCTTTAGTACGACATTTTACAGGCTTAGCGAACTTTGTCTTAGCATATTCCTGACGAACCTTATATAGCTCATGATACATAGGTGCGGTGGGTGAGTTGCTGATGCTGAGGACGGTACCTACGATCAAGAGTCTTTGTGGGAAGTAACGCTGCGTCCAGACTGCTGCAAAAACTGGTCGATCTGGTGGGTCTATCAAGCAAGGTCTCGCCGCTGTGCAGCACCTACAGCCATCCATGCTCGGTGGAACATGCCTCTGTACATCAACATTTCCTGAGGATTTTGCAGTAATGCCAGTGAATAATTTTGGTCAGTGCGATGCTTTTAGTTTTCACGCCTGGGTATGTGTTATGCGCGCATTCCCAAGCTCTGGAGCTTCCAGAAACCTAATCGTAATTCTCCGCCGATATTCCAGACCAGTGATGTCGTGTATAAAAGCGAAAGTAAGAGTGGCGTGGCGTCATTCTAGTTCCAGCTGCAGTTGAGGAAGGACGGCAACCATGGTCTACACAACCCCGTTAGTGGTGCTAGTGGCTCTTGCCACTCTTGCTGGTACGTGTTTTGCATATTACAGACCCATCCTGCATGGTTCCAATAAGAAAGTGAAGGCGTTCGTATCTGCGTGAAGAGGAACATTAGGCTTCAGTGAAAAAATAAGTGTTCGTGCACGGTGTGCCTAAATGCGTAATAAGTGTTCAGACTTAATCTGGTTCCCGCTCTGCCATCGACTGGTGACTAAAATAAGTGATTGGTCGCGGTAGCTCTCGCTGCATAGATGATCGGCTTAACTTTGGTGATACCTACACGCCTGGAATGCGCTCCCTCCCTTGCCCGTGCGTGCGCGTTTTGGGGAATTTCCCCTATTTTAGAGGGAAAGCTCGGAGCATCGACGTTCGTGCTCTATTAATTGCTGCGATACTTCATTTTCGTGAAGGTGAAAGGCAGACATGTCGATGTTGGTGAAAGGTTGGTTTCGCAGCAGCGGTTGCAAAGGGCAGGCCGTTGGTGAAAGCATTGGATGCTACGAATGTACAGCACACTCTTGTGTTAAGCATCGCACCGCTGGGCCATCGATGTCTCGAGTCTGTCACGACTCCAGGCGGCCTGCAGCCTACGTGCATTTCCAGGTGTGATGACTTACATGGGTTTATCGATGGAATGAATTTATAGGTGTCGTCGTAGCGCGGGGCTTAAGTACCGTAACAAGTGGAGAAAGAACGCTATGGCTCGTTTTTGCTGGAGTGATTTTTTTTGTCATTGGTAACTTACAGATCCTGTATCTTCTCCATTGCTTTGTAACTCATGAGAAACATATAAGAGTGCGCCAACGTTTTCTAGTCTGATCATCTTGTAAATATTGTTAATTTTAAAATTTCTGCTGTTCATGTTTACTAATTTATTTTCTATCACGTCGAACCAAACTCAGCACGTGAATTTTCTCTTTACTGCGTGTAGCTACTTCGTCAAATTTCCATGCGGATGTGACCGTGATACATAATTTCATTAACAGAACACATTTTAATTCAGAGATATGCATTTAATTTGGAGGAAGAGACGCCTTTAGCATGTCTTTTTATTGAAAGGAAGACGTTCTACCGAAAATACGTTTCGTATTTTTTGCTTAAAATCTTTAGAATCGGTCCAAGCGACTGCTGTTACTCATACGCATAGGCACCAACTGCCGTAGATTCCTGAGAGCGACAAGCCATGGTTTAGCATTACACCAGTCAGTCTTGGATAAAGAAAGACATCATTGGTTAGCACGACGAGGATGAGATTAGTGAAACTCACTGGCACCAACTTGTCCGGAACTTCTGTCGAGCGAGCTGTTTTCCCAACTTTAAATCGAGTTTCAGGCGTTAGACGGATATCAGTAATCTTGAACATGACCAAGAATTATTTCTCCGCAAAATTTCATTGTCGGCAGCCGCAAGGGTAATTTGACTACGACTTACCTCTGCAACAGGCTCCTAATGGTGAAACCAATGCTCCTGTCACGACTTCTTGGCAGTTGAAAGCTTATGAGTTTAGCTTTACTCCCCTCCGTGTTACTAATCAACACCTTTGCGTAGTCTTTACCTTGGCAATTTTATGAGGCATTTTATGTGAAAGCGTCCTTGAAACGCTCAATATTGAGAGGTTTCCTTCCCTCTCATGCTTCTCTCGCGAAGAGAAATATAAAATTACTGAGCAAGTAAGCGCCGTCAGATGCTAAATCCAGGTGGCACGTGGGAGAAATAAACTTAACTAATTAGAGAAATCTCATCATATTCGAATGAAAAATTTCACCGCTCTGATTAGTAAACAAGGTATGTCGTGCTTAACATATATAGTTGGTGCAGATAAGAAATTAACATCAGCTTGAGCGTAGCGTTGTTTGCTTCAATTCCTGAAGTCATTTTTCCCGCAAAGAAAGAAGGTGTATGGCTCCTGGGCATCGTTGAACTGGTACAAAATACTGAGAATATAACTCGCTCACTCGAGCAAATCTTTTCCAGAGTGTCGAGTTTTCCTTTAAGCGAGTAAAAGCGCCTGTGAAAGTTAAATCGTGGCACTTAAATTTTAGAAACTTTCATCTTTCAATATGCTCGATGAGAGACGGTCAGTCCGAGATTTTGCCATCTAGGTAGTGCGCATCAGCTGGCTTCCTTTCGAACACTGATCTGGAAGTCCAGACAAACAGAATTCGTTATCTATTGTATTGTTTGGTGTGTGTTCGTATGCAAATGAGAATACAAATACTGTACTGCCGCAATAAGCAATATGTATTACTTAGTGATAGAATTTTAATGCAACCAGGTTTATTTATATACAGCCCTAACATCTGCAAGTCAGAGGAAGTCGCCAATCGGGCAGAAATTCGACATTTGATTGCATCAGCTGCCAATATCCTGCGTTATAATTATTTACCCTTCAATTCGTACTAACCTGAGACATGTGTTGCTTCATATTCTAAAAATACTGCACTGTCCTCAAACTATCTTACATCATCGCAGAATCTAGCGAGAAGATTGCTGCTATTACCCCATTATTTAGTTACATGTAGTGTAATGTTCAGTGCTTAACCCTATTTGTACCAGACTGTCATGGCTGTAAGGATTTGTTTCCGTAGAGACATAATAGGAGAAATAACTCTTGCAGCTAAATAACACAGCCTGGTATGAATAGGGTTAATGATGCGCTCGCAATTAAAAACAATTTACTTCACGTTCGGTATGCAGCATTGAAAAAATACTCTGGTAATCGATTAGTCGTATGCCAATTTATCCCAGCCAATTTTATTTTTAGATTTGTTTTTGCTCGAAGGACAAACTGTCTTTGTCGAGCCCCGTCAGCAGCGGCCGCTACCGCTGCAGCACGCACAGAACGAACAGCAGCAGCAATTCGTGCAGGAGGTGTGCAGTAACTAAGGCGTGACCGCGTGACTGCCACGGACGTGACGGTTTCTTTTTCTAGTCAGACTTTCGAACTTGGCGTAAGGACTTGCAATGTCTCCTGCTGTACGGAGCAACGGCGGTGGCTGCATGGGTCTGTTCGAGTGCGAAACCGTCCGTGTTCAGGCTGTAGCCTTTGCATGGCTCCCATACGTAACACAAAGCGTCCGGGTGTTGTTTTTTCCATGCAGAAAAAAATGCAGAACTTTCTGAATTCTAATTACCTCGAATCCAAAACATTACTAGTGACACTTGTTAAGCGAAGTGACTCGACAACTAAGATTTGATAACTGTTTTGGAAGGCACACCGTGACGTTCGCAAGGAAGCAACAAATCGTTTAATCACGTTTTACTAACTTACAGGGTACGGAAGATTGTTGCGTAAAGCCGCTTTTCAGCGTTTTTGAACAGTCAGCTGTGCGTAGAGTTGCAGAGCAAAGCCGTGTTACCAACTAAGGGATAACATGTTGCCCGCATCACCCCAATACAGCGGAACAGTGGGCTCCCGGACGGTGCAGCGGTAAGACTCGGAGCAAGAAACTTCAAATGATTTAGAAATTTCATATTTATATTACAGTCTTCTCTAATGTTATTTGACGGTGATAGTACAAATATACATAAGACTGGTCGGTTGAATTCTGCTATTCCGGTACGACGTGGGCCGAAAAGTTTCACTTGATTCAAAACTGCGCGGCGCTTATAAGCGGTTGGGGAACCACGGTCGTAATGTGAAGTCGTCTGATGATCAGAGCTGGGCGCTTGCATCCCTGTCACAGAAGTAAAGAAAGGCCGGAAATCAGCAACTCGGCATTGTTTGCCATTGGGACCGGTCCGAAGGAGGACGCGAGTGGATGCCTTCCTATACAAAGTTTATCTTCCTTGATTAAGTCAATTCTTATTAAGGTAGATATATTTAACTCATTGGGTTACTTTCTTCTTTTATGTAGAAAGTATGCCAAAATATTCTAATGATTTGAAAGATGCACCGCTCGTAATAAAAAAATGCATTAGGATTTTGAGTATGGGATAATTCGCTGATTTCTGCCCGATGACTTGAAGCATTGAAGTCTTATACAGGACTTTGGCAGTCATGACACAATAGGGTACTGCTGGAGGGAATAGTTTTGCATGGGAACTGACACTGGTACTTTAGTCACGTATTCCAGTGAGGGACTAGGCCCGCTACGGTTGGAAAGCCGAGCTAAAGATAGCGTTACTCAAAGCATGATCGAACAGTGGCTAAATATTTCAGTAAACTTATTTGTTTTTTATCTGTACACAGTAATGTCTCTTGCCTTGGCCAAAACTGCCGACGTTATTCGTGCGAGTGGCAGTAAAACTCAAGTGTATTGTTAGAAATTGGTTAGAAATAAAAAAGGCGCTAAAAGCTCAATGCAGATTTTGCGCAGGACTGTGGGTGTGATAGATTTCAAAATGGTTTAGATAGCCAATATCTATTTTTCACGCTTTCACTCTCTGGCTTATTGATTGAAGCTTATGGCAAAAGTTGCATTCATTGTCACACCTTGCATAGAGCTACTATTAATAAATTTTCCTTATGACAGTCAATTCAATTTTACCATTCCTGATACTTCTAAAAAGAAGCATTGTGATTTCATGAGCCGATTATAAACTCCCACTAAGATGTAGCTGTTTATCTCTATTAAGAGTGTAAAATATTCATATGTGGCGGCTTGTTACGGATGAATTTTTCGTACACTTTCTGCAATTAATCGAGAGATCAGGCGCTAATAACTAAGCCCGTACATCCTATAGCAATCGTATAACTCAAGCTGAACAGATTAATGTGGAAAAACCCGATGGCCAATATACGGCAAGCCAAACTGCTTAAGAAACTCAATTACCTTCAGCAGCAGAAGCAGCAGCAAAAAATTCATTGACAGCATGGACGTCGCGCAGTTGTAGTTTCGAAGCGGAAAGAAAGAAGTGCGGTTCGGTGACCCACAGTGTCGGCAGCCGCGGTACCTGAGGGCTCTGGCCTTGGTCGTACCCTCGAAACTTCTGCGGTGAAGGCGATTGTGGTAGAAAAAGAGCCCATTTGTATGCGCATGAAGCAATCGTTGTAGCATCGAACTACTTCAGCGGTTGCGCAGAGAGCTGTTGTAAGACTTCGAAGGATAGGATTCTTCTCGCACGTGCACGTGGATGAGAAGTTGCGTTGTCGCCCAAAACATTTCTTTTGAAACCAGCATATCAGCAGAGGGTCCATCTCGCGGTTGCACCTACAGTAGACAAAACGTAGCGTTGCATCAAAAGGTTTCTCTCTCTCTTGAGAATAGCTTTACGCGAGAAGGTCCTTCTCGTTCATGCACACGGACGAGGAATAGAGTTCTACGTGAGTATGTCTCGAGAATAGTGTTGTGGGAGAGGATCCCTCGTGGCTAGTGCTGCGTTGTGATCCGCGTTACCCCGTACTCAAATGCGACATGGATGGGTAACACTGGTGTGACACAGATAACAGCCTAAGAAATTGTCGGGTTATGAGTTGAGTAGCACTGCCTTTGTGTACAGACATTTCCTCTTTTATAAAATTGTGATCGATTGTTCTGCGAAAGTAAAGAAAATATTTCATCGCGGCAAAAGATTAACTGAATCCTAGCATTTAACGTACTTTTGCGGATATTTCTTTTCCTAAGATACTACAAACCATAATAAGGCGCTGTGAGTAATGGTTTTTATGAACTTCATGTAGATTTCGTAACTTTGCCTTGGAGGCGTTGATATCGCGTCCTGTTCGCCTCCATAATCTGAAACCAAACCATGTCACGCTGGCTGACACCGTCAGGCAAATACCTCAGTCACATTACGACACACCGAGAAATGCTAGAGCAGATTGCTGAGGGAGAGAGTCCCTGTTCAGGGGGCAACTATCAAAGTTTTCAGAGACCAGCACTAGAGGAGCTTGGCCTATGTTGCGAACAGTATGATTGTATGATTGCGTTGCGGAAGAGCGTTGCTTTGAATGTGCACCTGGCGGAGATCCTTGCTCGTTGCCTAGGGTCCCTCTAGTGCTTGCGCAAGCGAGAAAACAGCTAAGTCACTGAGAAAATTTCTTTTTGTCAGGCATGCAATCTCATCCTTATTTAATTTACATTCACATAGCGATAGTAGTGTGCATAGTTAACTGTACGAGCCGTTCACATAGGAAGTAGTTCATATCGGACCTCAAGAAGATTCATAACTGTACTTAAAGTGTTGACAGTCTTATTCTGCGGCGGGGTGACACTATAGTTTGTGCCCAGCAACGTCGGTTCATTGCTCTGAGCTGGACAATTGTGTTGGCAACGTCTGTCATCTTGAGTTCTCAAAGTGCACTGTCTATTCTGAAATTGCTAAAATCAAGAGCCTTTTGCTGGGCACGGTGTCACATTTTTTCTACTTTCATCATAAACTCCAAGCCATGCTGTATATACTCTATATCGCATAATTATATAAGTAAGCATAGATATACGTAAATATTTACTTAACTTTCGCAGCCAATACCACTCGCAGAAGCCAAAATGTCTCTACAAAAGAGAAGCAAAATACCACCAACCCGACCAAATTTTCAACTGAAAAGTGAAAACGAAACAAATGCCAGTGGACAGGGAGTCATGTACGGCATGCAGTCGTTCCCCCCGTGCGGGGCGGAACACGTGTTTTAGAAAGTCTCTGTCACGCGAAGAGACCGTGAAATGGAAACGTAAAGCTCGTGCCGATGCAATTACGGGTCCCCCGGCAAACCAAAGCCAAAGACCTTGACACTTCGCCATTAGGAACTCTGGCCAAACTTGGCATTCATACAAGAGTAATTTTACGTTGTTGTAAGCGGCCCATCTGGATTTCCGTTGTGCACGAGTGTCTCAACGAGGCCATGGTAGGGATATGAATGGTCCGCAGTCGTTCATGCAATATAAATTTCGCAAAAAAAATAATCGGTAATCATCATGTGCAACAAGTGAAAAAGTTTAGCTATATGTAGTCAGCATAGTATCAGGAGTTAAGGTGTGAACGTTCTGTGCATGCTTACATTATGTAAATTGTGTCATATATCATGAATACATGTAATAGCATTGCTATAATAGCACTACGCTGATCTTTCAGTCCATAAAATTTAATGACACAGTGTTGTATGACCACTATAATTCTTTCATCATGATTAATTTTATCATCTCACAGATAAATTCTTTATTCTTCTGTTAACTCTGTGAACTTACATTATCGCAAGACTTATGAATTTATACGAGCATTCCCCGCGTCATGTTGTCCAACCGACACTTAAAACAATAGTACTTAACTCAGCTTTTAATATCATATAGTAAATGCGTTTTTTTTTTTTTTTTTTGCTATTTTACTTCGTACAAATCTGTATAAAATGATACTAAAGGACTTCTGGCTTTGAATTAAAGAAACCCATGAATAACAAGTTTACATTCTACCTGAAATGACAGAGAGTGTATAAGATATAATATTACTTTCCACCTATTCATTAATAGAAATATTTGTCGAAGGTGGCCGTCCTATACTGTCACAGTGCCCTTCCAGCTACTATTCACTAATCGTCCCTCTAGCTGTGGCAAACCCGCAGGCATATAATGACAACAGTATTAATGTTACTCGTTCCCTAACCGTATGTAGAGTATAGGAGCGTGGGAGCGGTGCACCAGCTCGAGGGCCGCGCACTCACCGCTAAGCACGAAAGTAAAAGTGTTTGGAAGAGCAGGTACTGGACGGACTGTCGTCATATACTGGATAGTCATGACCCCGCTCTTTGGCTAACCTGTTGTTGTAGCTCCTAGCTGCCTGGATCGTGTGGCCTGTCCCTAGCCTATTCCTGCCTCTCCTCCAACGCTCATACCTTTTATAGCGGTCGGTGTCTCGGGGTACACCTCTTCATCCTCGGGGTAGGTGGCTCGACCTCATACTGACTGTGTCTTTCCCCATGCTGACATTATCATTGAATTGTTGCGTTTTTTCTCTGCCATCAGTATGGCATATAGCGGTAGTTTCTCTTGGTGGTGCATTTCACCGTACGCACAAACCCCTATCTGGTTCATGATGGTTGAAGATTCACGGACGATATTTTATTGGTTTTATTGTTTTGATAATGTTTATTTTATGTAATTGTTATATTACCTATTTTTAATTAACAAAGAATAAATATTAACATAGGTAGTTACCGCTCAACGTCACTTTTTTTTTTTTTTTTGTCAGAGAAAACGGTAGATTTAACACCGGGAATGAGCAGAAGGTACAGCTACTCGTGTTGAAACTATTTTTCAAGGCCGCCAAAAAACAATAAAATAAATTCACAGGATTAGAGGTGGGAATTCATAAAATTGTCAGTGATAGCGTACGGATAATGACATGCTTGGTGTATTACATTATGCTTCTGAAGCACCTTCTTAATTAAACGACATGACGCAAATAACGCCATCAACATCTACAGAAATGTACTGCATGCAACAAGTGCATAAGCTGCAATGTTGAGGCGATTAGAGTGGAAGAGCACCACGTATCTGATATCATTTTCAGGGAAGAGGGGGGATAAAAACTGAAGCTAAGGAATAACTGGCCTATAACCATGACCCACTCGTGAAAATTCCAGTAGTTGTACCGTTTTACATAGGCGGTCCTAAAGTTCGATTCTTGGCCAAGATTCTAAGAGTGCAGTATCAAAATTCATAGTGTTTCATCATCAAACATGCAAAACTTTCATAGATACTACCTAACTATGATGTTCTAAAACTTTATAAGCCAGCCAAGGCTTTGGCTAACGAACGTAGGACCACTGATTTTTCATATCTCATTATAAACATCCACAGCGATAGTTCAATCAGGACACCCAGCTCGTTTATTTCGTACTAATTTCATTTGTACCCTGCGTAGATCAGCGCTTCACCAGCGAAACAAGAAACACAATACGATTTGTAAGAAAAACAGGTTGCCTGTAACCGACAGTATTGCACGGTGTTCGCGCGATGTGGGTTGCGTCGGTGGGGACAGTCTAAGTAAATTGCCGTACCCAACGTTACATTTTCAGTGCAGCAAAGTTGTTACGTCCATGTCACTTTCTGCATTGGTGTGACAGTGGCCTTAGTATCGTGTGACTCTTGTAACACAGAACTAGAGATCCGTGGTCTGGATTACTATGAGGTTAGTATAATTATATGCTGCATATAAAGGTCCTCTCACCAATAATCTACTCTCCTTCGCGCATAAATTGATAATAAATTATTTCTGCCATATAGCTTTTAACAGTTTAGGTAGTCTGAACTCTATTAATTTGCACGGCAATAGCCGCAAAAGAAGTATATGAAATATATGAGGCTTTTGTTTATTGCTAGACAGCGCTTTCTGTCACACCTTGCTGGTCGCAAACGCTGAGTTCTGGCCGGAGAGACTGTGCTGTGAGGCCCTGTTACGTTCGTCACGGAGAGTGAGGAGTTTCCTTGTTAGCAATAACATGGAAACCATGGCATATAAAGCAATAACTCTACCACAGGTCCCAAATAAAGTTGTACCTCGCAGTGACTCAGTCATGAGTACGGTAAGGTGAAAGTGGTGTGGCGAGGACACCACCGTCCGCTACACTGACCCGCGCACCTCAAGTCTATCAATACAAAAGAATGTCACTGAACTTTGTGTGCGTATCTTGGTTTTGCACGGCGTAGACGGACTATGCCTTGCTCTATTTCCTGCATCTCCGCATCCATCGTCTCTTTCTTTCCTGGTCTTTCCAGGTTCTAAAAAATTTCACTAACTGCAACGGCAGTCTTGATTCAGCTTTCCTACGAATTAAAGAACTGTTGGTAAAAAAGCGCGAGCAGGTATGTTTACGCAATCTTCGAAGCCACCATATTTATCCATGACTAAAGGGTGGACATAAAAGTTTCTGATTCATTCTGTTTAGAAGCAAAGAGTAAAAAATGTTTTTCCAGCAGTCGATTATTTGTGAAACGTTTATTACACAAGGTCACCTTAGGGATGTGTAGCACTGGTCAGATGCTTTACTTCATCCAGTAACCAATACCTGAGAAGCCATACCTCAGTAAATGGTGCGCACCGGAGTAGATGGTTTCCAGAGTCTGCCATTGTGCATGGAAGAAAAACTTTCGTTGATTTACTTGATTTACTATTAGTGATAATTATGTAAGAGCACTGTACAAGTACGGTGAACCAACCCCTAGACCTATATAAACTGGTGTATTTTATCTCAGTAGGGTGTACGGGCCTCTTCAGTTTGTACTGGAAACTGGCTAAGTGCGCCGTAAGTGGATGTGATGTGGATGTAATCTTAATACTGATTTTTGTTTCATTGGTGAGGGGTGCATGCAAAACGCATCACAAAGCTCATATCAGTTGCTCGAGGGTACTTCACTCTTTAAGTGACAAAAATACTCATAATACAAATTCAGACTCTAGTAAAAACAACTCAAACTTCTCATAATCACTCAAGTTGAACGCGCTCCCTGATAATCTATACAACCGGATTATGGTTCAAACGGGCGAGTCACGGATGCCTTTAAGCCTTATTTGCGTACAAGTGTATTAATTTCGTATGACATTGCAGGCTGTCGGCTGTCACTGCTGCTCCGGTGTTGCTGTCAGCGCCTCTTTAAAAAAAAAACTATATATATAACAACTCATTTATTGAATTTAAATATATAGGTGGTATAATTTATCTAATAGTTCAACATTTGACGCCAATTTGTGAAAATTTAACTTATAATTAAAGCCATTCACATAAAAGAACTAAACCGCTGCCTCATGAACCTCTTTGACGACGCCGGGGTAAGCAAAGGGTAGGATGGATGTCCAAAGATCGCATGTAACAACCTGTCAGTGTCTTACACTCCTATGTACAGCTAGTGTTTCTAAAAGAAGACTGCAATCATATTCTGTTCTAAGACCAGACCCGATATGATCGAATGCCAAGCGTCCTTGCTCGTAAGAAGGAATTCGCAAAATCTAACATCTTTGTGTTGATATCTGCGTATGTACCCGGAAAGTAAATTTCACGGCCAGCCATTGTACGCACATAGACCGTACCTTTGATTTCACCTTCAGCCTCCACACCCACCTGCACACTCTCTCCTTTTACCTGAGTTCTCTCGCACATGCGCCTTAATTCTTTGCTGCATTTGGCAGCGCCTGCACTTTCATTCCCATAGGCCGGTGTCGTAACCTTGGGCAGGCGCACCGGCGCTCCTCGCGTCCCCCTTACAACGAATATCTCTTGAACTGATAGAAGCGACCTGTTTATTTACGACCATGGTATATATACTCTAAAAGTTTCTAAGGCTTTAAATGCATAAATTAATAGGTAAACATGCGTGAATCGCCAGCAATGGGGATACCTTGTAATACACTAGGAGAGCTTGAGGTGCTAGTTGAAGCATGAGCTACGCAACATAGGTCAGTCTAGGGAGCAATATACCAGTAACTATAGTCTGACCACTTTATAAGGCAGTTCGGCCGTCGTCAAATTCCTCCATAGCGTTGCCAATTCTTTGGGTATTTCGGTGATTTTGTTAGGCCTATATCTTAGCCCCGTGCACTACCTGTGTATAGAGAAATCTCAGAAATACCCACAGAATTGGCAACGCAATAGAGGAATTTGACCACGACCGAACTGCCTTGATAGAATGGTCAGACTATTGATTATATTATGGCAGCGTTAAGATACTTCAAGCTCTGTTTGGCTTGGTACGAGGGTAGCTTACAAGTCAAAGTTACTTTGAATTCGAGGCTTTTTTTTAGCTTACCATTAGGGAAAGCTCCAACTGAATAAATCAAAATACCTTAACCAAAACACCTTTTCTTCATCTAAGAAAACTAGTAAACTAACTTAAGAAATTTGCATAGAGTGCCAAGCAATAATTTTTTTTCCTAGACCTTAATGATTCTGTCTAAACCATTTTGGTGTCATTCACTTGCGCGTTCTCTGCCAGTAACACATGGGTATTTATTTCATACCCAAAGTGTCAAGCACCTTAAAAGTTTCTTTGTCTATCAATAGCTGTCTGCACATGTTCTGCGATAGTTCAGTTGTAGTTCCCCACACATTAGTGTCAGAGTCTGAGATGGCCATAGACCAACATTGTTGTTGTTCTTCAGCAGTATTACCACACCCACTTGTGTTAGACTTGAATGCACTTCAAATCCTACATGGATGAATTCGAATCCTGGGTAGTTTCTGCCATCCGCTTTTATGAAGTTGGCATTCCCATTAGTGGATTTTGATAACTTTTCACTGGCTAATCTGTGAACAATGACTCAGAAATGTGTATGATAGTGAAGAACGACAGAACATATTTCCATGTTCGAGCACAAATACTCTGTATTTATCTTGAATAAAACCATCCGCAGCGCAAAAGACAGCAGTACGACAAATTATTATACTATCTACGAACGGTGAACGTGCTTCCCTTATTAACGTGAAGCCTGGAGAACATTCTGTATTTGGCATTCATTGCTCTTATAACGCAGCTTGCACGTTGCTCTGAGGAAACTGTCACATGTTTCTTATCAACCAACGCCTTCAAAACTTCCATATTGAGAAATCGCAGAGGCCTTGCAAACTCCGCTCTCAGTCGGCGCCTGGTGTTGCGACACCACGCCTGGACTGCGATCTGGAAGGCTGGGGAAACATTGTTTACGTGTGCGGCTAACTTCCATGATTTTGTCAAGTTCCCTCTCTCCTATACTCGTCCATTTAGATGTGACAGCCTGAAGAAATGAGCATTTTTTGTTAGTAAAAAAAGTAACTGTTGACAGTAGCAGAAAATTCAGATACTTACTAGGGGGAAATGCCATTCGTTGGGTAGGTACAGTGGGTACAGTGCCTTGTAAAGTCCATGACGCATAAAATGTGTAAAATGATTGCTAATTGTTAAACAGACCTAGAGAGAAGCATGATGAGGGGAAGTTCCAAAAACCTGTAAAACGTTGATATTGTCCATCTGCAACTTCCAACTTGCATATAAAATTTTTCGAAACTTGGTAGCATTTTCTCTCTACTGTACAAGCTCCAATAACACAACTGCCTAGAGAATGCCGCGTTTTAATTTTCACCAATTCTTATGGATGAATTTTTGAGACTGTTATAGTCCACTTTGCAAACAATGTGTTGAGGTCCTAGTATTTCTGAATTGGTTTCGTATTACTCAGTCATGGTATTACTCTTAACCTTTTAGGGCCTAAACTGAATATCACTATTCCTAGGAATAACACTATATGCACTAGCAACATATTCGCACAGTAGACACCTTAGACACCATAGGGTTGATGCTTTCTCTCCATCACAGCGTGGTCTGTGCACGACATTTCAAATGGTGGTATTCCTGAAATAAAGACTACTTCAGTCATGAGAGAAAGGATTAATGGGAAAAATTACCTTTCTAACATTCACATTGTATTTTCAGGGGCCCAGCAACAGTTCGTATGTCCTCACGACTATGGCTTTTACGCTCACGACTTATCGTGCGACAAATATTGGGCTTGCGACCTAGGAGTACCCACCCTCAAAACCTGCGGTAATGGACTCGCCTTCGTCGACACCGACCCTGAAAACTTGAAGGAAGACTGCGACTACCTCCACAATGTCGAGTGCGGCACCAGGACCCAGCTCGGTAAG
>LQNS02278094.1:8300865-8313039 GCA_001587735.2 Parhyale hawaiensis | reverse complement strand
ATGCATATCTACTTACGTTTTTTTAATACTTCCTGTTTTGTTCACAGCTGATGCGCTGGCCCTCACCGGCTTCCAGTGCCCCGCCCCCGGCACCCTGTCGGCCGTAGGCTCCTTCTCCCGTCACGCACACCCTGACGACTGCAGACTGTACTACGCCTGCTTCGACGGCGTCCCCAGAGAGTACGGCTGCCCTATTGGCACCGTCTTCCAGATAGGCCAGAAGGAGGGTGATGGACAGTGCCAAGACCCCAAGAGCGTGCCTGGATGGTAAGTAACTAAAAAACATATTAGGAGACTTCACAGGAAATAAGCAACATGTAAGGGATGCCCTTCCCAGAGTAAACGAAACACGATAGAAAAAAATCAAACTACCGATAGGTAGCACATTTAATTGTGGGTTTACATTTACCTACAGGCACGATAATCAGTGTTCCTTCCACTGGCGTCACGAACAGCTTGAAAACGAGCAGGTAGAAAGACAAACGTGACCCAAAAAGCTTCGTGTTGAACCGCACTTCCATGAGGACAGGACAGCATCGATGTGTTCCTCCATCCTGGTACGACAAGGGAGACACTTTTGTTTCATACCCTCCTCGTCTTCAAGCTGTTCGCGACGTCACTGGAGGGAGCATTGACTATTGAGCATGTAAATGTAAACCCACAGTAAATTGTGCTATTTATCGGTACTTTTTTCCTAACGTGCTTCGTTTTATCTGGGGAAGCAACTATCAGCTATCATAGGTTAGCACGTGATATAAGCATTGGACAGAAGGTATACTGAGGCAGTTTAATATCTGTGATGCATTTGTAGATCGTCCTTCTGCTCGTGGCCTCTTTATGATTATTAGAATAATATGAAACAGGCGGAAAATGAGACGTGACCACCTTTTTTGGATGATGAACTAGAATCAAACCAAAGCAACTAGGATGGAAGCAAAGTTTTTATATCGCAGTAACTTTGATATTTTAGCTAAAACTATTTGTCACTGTCCGTCTTTAAAGTCCAAAATCATACACGTTTGCCAATTTTCTGTCTTCTGACATTGAAGCTTTAGATGACTGATGAAAGCAATAGTCGTTGATCATTTCTACATGTTTTCCTTCTGAACTGAAGTTGCAACTAATACAAACGCGCGCATATATCATTAGAGAGTCATCTCAAAATTTTAATTTGTCGTACACGTAAGCAGTACCTTAAAAGTGTTTTCCAAACGATAAAGTAGTAATATGCCATTAAATAAAGGGTTAGGTTGCTAAATTGCTCTTTTTTTTAGACCGCTTCACTTCAGAAGGACAACAAATATAAGCTTTTTCGATTGCTCAAATAAGATCATTAAATTTAAATAGCCTCATGGGAGACCAACAACTAACTGGCAGATGAAAGTGAGAACAAATGCCAACATTCGTACGTTGCACGCATGAATATAATAAATATTAGTCACATTCGGCTACTGTATGAAACCATCTTGACCAATGGCGAACCAAAAATAGTTTTAGTGTTGTGGATACACGGCAAAACATCATTTTTTTTAAGAACAACAGTAATTTTACAAGTGAAACATACAGTGCTGCGTGAATAACAATTTTTAAAAGTGTGGCTTACGCTCGTGAAAATATGTTATCGTTTAGCTGTCTCTGTCTGACAGTAATGCGTTATTGCTGTCATCCGCATATAAAGCACATGAAATTTAGGTGCATCACTTGGTTAGCGGAGCTTGTCAGATTAGTTTTTCATTGCCCATTGCCACAGTAATTCATTATTTTTCATGCCCCAACTAATTTAATGTCTCCCAGTTTCGTGGAACTGCTGCAAATAATCGTGCTTGCACGACCAGTTTTTAGGCTTAGGTGACTTTTTTCCCCTCATATATCTAAATGATTCTGACGAGGGCAATAACTCACAGAGGGCTAGAGCGCGAGTCCCGGCTGCTCTCTGGTGTTACGAAAATATTAAATTTTAATTAACATTCTCAGCATATATGTATAACCAGAGTATTAATGATAATGCTACATTAAATATTAATTATAATGCAATGTTATCGTAACACTGGTAATGGCCTGTTGGTCCGTATAGAGCCAGCTATCTAATCTAATCATTGTCCCGGCAACAATAAATTCCATATGTGGCCAGCAAGTGATGCGCGAATTAACTATTTTGTCTCTCTCTTTACAGTGAGGACTACTATGGTGACATCGACATCTCTGTGCTCAAGACTCTCGGTCTCTAATAACAAAGCCAACTGCGTACCTTAATTATATAGAATCAGCTAAGCTTCCCATAATCTCTGTGTACAGTCTCTCACATTCTTCCAAAAATCAACTTTAGGCTTATCGTATTTACCTCCACATGTAATTATGTCAAAGTTAGTTGTTATGCAGAGAACATTTTTATAAAAAATATTTAAAATTTCCCGGTGTTTTTTTCACCTCTAACTAAACGAATTTGTTCTGAGGAAGTCAGATAATTCGGTAAGTTTTGATTCACTGACATTTTAGACGTTACTCTTTCCTTCATGAATTAATTTGCCTCTCTCGTACGAATAACGCTAAATGAAGCGTAACATACACGTAACGATATGAATGAAAAGGTTAACTGACTTTGTTATCACTCACGTTTGCTCCTCTGTTGCACATGAATGGGGTAGTGCAGTGTTGCTAGATAGGGTTATTTTCTACAACTTTTTTCTCATACCTTCCTTTTATTCTTGATACTGTGTATCTAGACGTCATTCCCATCCTTTCCAACAGAGTTAGCCTAAAAAAGCGTACTTCGCGTTATTTTGCAAATCGTATGTTGCCTCTAGTATGATAGGTTAAGTTTGCTCGGGTGCGGTAGTACCCTTGCTCAGTTCCGACTATACTTGGAGTATCCCGTGAATGTAGTCGGATTTCCAAAGAAACGTTTACTATAATCTCATTAACTATGTAAGTTGCAGATTTAAAGAATACAAGGTAAAGAGAGTGACAATTTTCCTATAGCCGACAGCATGGTCGTGGTAGTTGAGCCATACTACTGTAAGGTACTTTTTCAATGAAATGGTCTTCAATCAATGTCCCCCTCATAGATATAGATATATATTTTTTTTTCGAGGAGGGGTCCATCTTCTCAGAAACTCTGTTTAACAGTCTTGGCTCTCTTCTGTTGCGAAGAATAATCTATTTTCTCAACAGTTTCGTAAACAGAGGAAAGCCGATATTTTAACACAGAAAAAGTTTTGGCGTATTCATCAACGTCAGGAACCCCGTAATTTCGACCTACGACTGCGGTACCCGGCACCCTCGCCCTATTCGGGCGTTGAAAAAAATGAAGGCATATGTTTCCCAAGCAGAGAAACTAACTGATCAATAATACAATATTTATATGCAGGGCCTTTAAGCATTATACTGGAAAGCAATTGGGAAATTACTTCTTTAACTTTTTGGTCCAGATGCACTGGTTGCTTCTGTGAAATATATCATACCGAAAAATATGAATTTTTTTCACCTAGTTGTCAAGCGTAAAGCAAGAGAGAGAGTTATTGTTTTATAGGCTACTAGTAGATACACTAGTCAGTACATGCCTTATACATTACACTAGTTGCCAATTATACCTAAGATCCACTTGCAAAAAAAAAAAAAGAAACGAAATTAGGAGCGTCTTCGCTACGCACTCATGAAAGTTTACCACGCTTGCAACGGTGAGCTGAAACCTTACCTACCTACCTTGATGATACTTCGGACGAGGTCCAGGTGGCGTTATGCACGCAGCCCATCTTGCGCAGAGGTGATGCTGCAGTCCGTGACAAGCGGGATGGGTAACAGCGAGTTATCCCCACAGTTCACGTAGCCGCTTCACCACCCTGAGAAATATTCGGGGAAAAAATTGCGAATCAGGCATGAACAACAACAACAGATAGACTCCGTGGCCATCAAATATCGTGGAATCAAAATCTCGAAGTTTTCAGGCGTTTTGTCGGTACTAACGAGCACACTGGCTCAATTTTTCTTTTATGAAACTTGAGCGTCTACTCTTTTCTTGAGGCCGGTTTTCACATCCGTGCTTCAAATCGTGTGAATGCGCTGGTGTGTATTTAAACAACAGAAAAGTACACGGCTCTCTCAACTCTAATTCCCTCTGATCATGGAGAGATTTCCGACAAATTTACTACTGACACTTGCCAAAAAGCCTGACGTGACAGCTACAATTTAACTAATCTTTCAGTGTGCACACAGTCGTCTTTGCATCGACAAGAAGGAATTATTAGATTTTTGAAGTAAACACATAGGGCAAAAGATCAACGTGTGAGCCGGATTTTTAATAGTATTTTGGGGCCAACTTCTTGTTTAAGACTTTTGGCCAAAAAATATGTAAAAATTGAGATTAATAATCTTGCAACACACTACAAATCTTGGCATCTAATGATGTCTCGCAAACTACGAAGAAATATCATGCTAACAATATTGGGTCTCGATACAGAGATGATGCCGAGCAAACAGGAAATTGCCCAACTCCTCCATGCTTGCGCACGTCCGCTCCTCGACTTGGCAGCATCCTCAAAAGGCCCGTCAACGGTTCATTGTTTCGGCTCTACAGAGCTTGTTTGTTGATCCTTCATCGAGTATAATGAGCTGCGGGCCCAGCGAGCAATTTACGAGATGTGAAGGAACTTGTCCGCACCTTACATGGTAAACTTTGTCAAACGCAACCGGTAAATAAACAGGATCTCATTTGGTAGTCTCAAGATAGTTGGTTGCAGGAAGTGGAATCAATCCAATCACACATAAACTGATGTCGAGAGCTGTTATCTATTAAATGGTGCTCTTAATTTGCGTCACACTGCTCAGATTTGAAGGTCAGGAAGTGCAGTATGTTGATATTTGCAAGTTGAAGGACTTACTGTCGATAAAGTTTAACTCGACGAAGTTTCTAATAGGAGATTATATAGCACCGTCACTGACCAGCTCAATGCTCAGATGCTTCTTCAGTATATTGTTCGTATGCTACCGTACTCCTTCCGCTGTGGCAGCAGACTGTCCCAGCATGTACGGTTGACCAACGAATGCTGTATAGTTAGTGAAGTATTTCAGAATGCCATCTTTAAATTTACCGAATGAGCTTCTACATGCGGCGTAGTATCCTAGATGTATGACATAATATTTTTGTTGAGACTGCCGTAGAGATATCTCGTTCAGTTGTTCATCCTGTACGCCTTCTTTATGGCTGAAGATAGCAGATAGTCGCTCACTTATATGTAATTATGTATGACTGCCAAAAGTACAAAGTACGATTTATGTCACATTTCCTCTGCAGTTAGCATCATTCAGCCCATATCACTGACAAAGCGCTACACACTCAAGGGACAGCTCGTTTTGCTTTAACTTACAGTTTGGAGATACTGTAGTATATTGGGTGCCTGAACTGAAGGATTCTACCCGCGAAGAGTGCTGGGTGATGACATTACCACATTTCCAACCTTTTCTTGTAAAACTACGTTGTGAGCTGACTGTAAGTTGATACGCCAGCGTTTACTGAGGTAGAAACGCTGTATATGGAGTAAGAGAAAAGACAGGAACATGCAATGAACTATACTGAATTTTTTATACTTCTAGGCTGTAGTGGTGTGGACACTGTGTATAATGCTTCTTCGGCCTACGACGAAGAGCAAGTCTGCAAAGAAACTCAAGGTAGGTTACCAAATGCTTTAGTCAAGTTAAGCAGGACCATTCGTCGAAAGCCATTAACTGTATCACATTCAGCGACAACCAGCCAAGTATACCATGTCTCTCTCAATACGTCTTTTCAGTGCGGCCTTGAAACAAGTTGTACGCGAACGCTACGCCACAATCGAAAATTTTGCGTCTTGCTAGTGCGGGCAATCAATTCAAAACGCCCTGCACTGTTTCTGAGATGCTTAAACGTTCAACGGTGAGCGATTTTTGCTGAAGCCGGGCTCACACCACAGTCCTTTGGTCCCAGTGAGTGACATCCAAATGTTCTATTGCGTCCTGCTAAACTCAAAATTGCGTGTACTAAAGTGTTTGTTAAAATGTTTTGTATCAAGTCACCTGACTTAAGTAAAGTAGCTCGGAAAAGCCTCAGAAATATCTTTTAATTTGGTGTGAATTACAATTTAAGAATATGCGTATGTTTCTGTTGAGTAAGTGAACACAGGAACGCATTCTGACGATGAATGGGAGATCCCGGTTTTGTAGGCCTTTGTGGACTACCCGTAACGGACCAACAGTATTCAACTATGTGTTAGGTTCGGGCTAGGGAAATAGGTTAATCTAGTTAGAAATGGATTAGAATACGATTCGTTGGGTTCCGCTTGAACAGGTGTCAAACCTAATTGATAGGCACACATACGATATACGAATCTCAGGTAACTCTCATATTATATTCGCACCGAGTGGGGACTAAAGAAAAAAAAAACGGTTGCTTGAAGCCACCGTAATTGATGGGGTGATCATATTCACCAATCGTCTTGGTAGTCCGTTAACGATTTTTGGCCCTTCAATAATCTCAAAGAAACATCTCATAGCGCATTTTTTGGTTACTTCCGTCTGCTAACTTACAAGCCAAGACAGTAGCTCGTCGGCCAGCTCTCGTGCAGACATCGCGGAAGACCTCAAGATGAGATGGATGCACATTAATGAAGTGCTGAAGCCTGAGTACCAGCGATCAATGTAGGGTTCTCTTTGCTTGTGCCTGCACACGAAACGCTTCATTCAGAGGTGTAACCTGACCCAGGCAGTCGTCAAACATATCCTGCCTGACGCCGGCCAGGTCTAGACTGAATAGAAGCGAACCTCATGCATCCACCATCGGCAAAGATCGAAGAAATTCCCAAAGACTTAGCGTTTTCACTCTTACTCTTACTGAGAGCAGCAGTGTGGCAACAATTTCTTGTTTCGAGCTTTCTATGTCCTTCGACCACTGTATTAAGTAAGCTTCTTAAGGTCAGTGGTCCTGAACCATTTGTTGTAGGCTTTACGGTCAGAGGTACGAATTCGTTCGTTGTAGCTATGTAGGCTTTACGGCCAGTGGTTGTACCCCGTTGAGCGGCCCCTTCAATTATTATCTCCGCAAGGAGGTTATGTTTTCGTTATAGTAATGATGTGCTCGTAAATTGATTCTTTGCCAGCCGTCATGAACACATCACTTTTTTTCGGGAATTATAAGGCTATCTTGCTGTAGAGGGAATGGCTAAGGCTGAAATATGTTCGGAATTATGAAATTCAAATGGCCTCTACCACAGAGTTCAAGATCAAACATGGCGTATAGGGCCAGGATCGTCAGCAGGTAAAAATGTAGAAAAAATTTAGAACTTAATTATTACCTCCACCAAGGAGGTTATGTTTTCATCGGCTTTGTCAGTCTGCCTGTTATTCTGTCTCTTTGTCATCTAGATAACTCAAAAAGTTTTGGTCCGATTTTGACGAAATTTACAGGGATTGTTAGGTATGTTAAGAGGAATAGATGATTAGCTTTTGGTGAAGATCTGTCCATCCTTTTGTTTGTTTGCTTGTCTGTCTGACTATTTATTGTTAGTACCCTAACTTAAAATGTAATGGAAGGATTTTCATGAAATTTACATTACTTGTTTGGTTTATTACAGAGAGTAAATGATCATATTTTTGCGATGATATGTTTGTTCGTTCGTTTGTTTGTCGCTGTTTGATTTTATATGTTAGTGCAATAACTGAAAAAATCACGGATGGATCTTCATGAAATTTTTAGGAATAATTGTTAGTAATGTTAATCGACATAATTTATTAAATTTTGGTGATGATCAGTGGGTCCGTTTGTGTGTTTGACTAATGTTTGTGAAAATGTTTGTTAGCGCAATTACTCAAAAATTATGGATGGATCTTTATGAAATTTTCAGGAAAAATTGGCAATGTTAGAAGACATAATTGAATAAATTTTGGTGATGATCGATTTTTCCGTTTGTTTGTTTGATTTATGTTTGTTAAAATGTTTGTTAGGAGCATAACTCAAAAAGTTATGAACGGATCTCCAAGAAAATTACGGACATTGTTAACATTATCAAAAGGCACAAGTGATCAGATTTTGGTGATAATAATAGAAGATCATGGTTTCAGAGCCGATTTAAATTTTTCATTACCGCTGCCTTGCTTGGCGGAGGAATGCACTCTCAGAGTGCTCTAGTTATTTTTATTGTTGTCATTAAAACTTCAAGCTAGGACCACTATGGACGGGTAGTGCAACCCAAATGAAGCATTAGCTTACACCGGAAAGACCGAAATGTTGCTAAGAAAAATCCACCAGAGAGCCATTAGCAGCTGACTTAAACGCCTGCAAACCGACATGACCGAAAGCTGATTCCGGCAGTATAATGGCAGACCAAAACGACCAGGGCAGAAAACAGAGATTGAATTCACGAATTTAGCACTAAACAGCCTACAATGGATAGGAGTGCACATCAGCCGCAACACGTGTGTTTCTTCCAAACACCTTGAGGGCACTGACAGAAGAATACAAGTAATGTCTTTCATTGTTATACCCACTATAAAATATAAAGAAGCCGGCCATACTTCGCCTATGGGACAGATTCACCAGATCACGTACTCTCAGCACACGACCTGCTGGCTGAGCTAATAAGTCGGTCCAGCAGACGCAGGTGACTGTCAGCGGCCGAAGCCCAGACCGCTGAGCAATACTCCAACACAGGCAGCAAGAAAGCATAAAAGCAACCGCGGACTGTATCTTTGTCACCAAAACACAGAATTTACCTTACGCAGGAGCCCAGTCTTGGTGGGAACACGTGGCACCGCTCGCCTAATATGCGATTCAAAAGTAAGCTTCTCATCAAAGATAACACCAAAAATCTGCTGGGAGTTAGATCCCAGAAGCACAGCATCGTCTATCTTCGCTGGAATGCTCAGTAAAAGTGTCCGAGACCGGCTGACAATCATAGTTTTGAATTTTGCCGTCATTTAGTATCATACTCCAGGCGGAACACTTTGTACTAATAAGTGACGGGTTATTATTTAAAGGCCGGGCGACAACATTACGCACACTAGGGGTTGGTATCACTTCTTTCAACGTGGAATCGTCAGCATGCACACCGAAAAATGGTTGTTTGCCATTGAGAAAAATTAGTTAACTGCAAACTATCTTGTCGTTTGAAGTTACGTCAATGAACATTGTCGTTTGTAATAAATAACAGATGAACAAAAGCGTTGTGATGAACTACAGGGTCATTTACGATTAATTATGATTTATTTGTAGCTAAAATATTACTTCGTAAGAGATAAGAAACCAGGTGTTTTTTTATCGTAAGGAACATACTTTTCTGCGTGTAGTTGACCATCGTGTTATCCAGCGAAGTGAGCATGGGACTGGTGTACAGAACAAACAGCAGCCCACCAAGTACGCTACCATGAGGGGCGCCTAACACCACTGTGACCTGGGCACTTAAAAAATCATTAACAGACAAACTCTGTGCTCGCGTAGAAAGAAAATTACGAATGACTGACTGAACCTTACTTCCTACACCAAACAACAACTCCAATGTGTGCAGTAGACCTTTATGGTTGACCATGCTGAACACCGCACTGAAGTTCAGTTGGACAAGGTGAACTTCCAAACGACGATCCAGCGCTGACTGTAGATAGTGAGACACGTACAACAACGCGTCACAACATCCCAAATCAGTTTGCACAAACAGACCTGCAGGAAGAAGTCCAGCAAATACAGCAATTTGGAAGCCATCAGTCTCAAACACCTTCGACAAAATAGGCGTTAGCGTAATAGGTCGGTGTCACGCCGCGCCAGGTTCCCACTCGCCATCCTGGCTTAGTCACCATTTATATCAGCGGTGAATTTCACTGAGAAACCCGGAACCACTACGGCGCTGGCATCATCTTCGATCTTTCCAGCGTCGGCTATAGTCTGATCTGTAAGGAAGGATTCCCACGCTAGCCCAAGTAGCTAGTCGCTACGGCCTGCAACTACTGTCCATTTAGCACAAGCCCGACGGCCCGCGAGTGATACTGGTACCGTCCGCAGAGGCACTGCATTGCCCCAGCCTTTCAAAGAAGGCCGGTCCACACGAGCCGGATGGCTCGTGAGAGCTTTCAGGAAACATCCACGAAAGAGAATCCTGAGAGTCGTTAATTGGCGACAGTTGGCAATACTGGACCTTTGGGAATGGACGTAATGCTCTCAGTACGCCCATAGCCGGCAAAATCTAATAACCGTATGAAGTGTCGGAAAATCACTCCAAGCCTAGAGGCAAAAATGAATGCAACTTATTTTATAAAATACATAAAACATGCCGTCCGCGCCCACACCACCATATAGATCAAGGTCCTCAACGCTCTGACAGTGCTAAATCTGAATGGCAAAGAGGTTAAACGGTCCTCAGGGTGGCATCAATGAGGCAATAGCAAAACATCTGTGCTCTGCTTCCCATCAAAGTGAGACAAGAGGAGCTGTGCCTTAGCCAGGGGATCAGTAATTATACAACCACTAAAGCCCAGAAGAGGTGGTATCGAGGGTTCAGCACCGAAAACTGAACCCTCCAGCTCACTCCACCAACGATATGGATGGTCAATACTCAGCAGAGACTACCCGGAACGCTACCTCTACTGACACTGGGCCGTCTCATATGCACGCTTAGCCTCAGCTCTAAGCTTTGCATACACCTGAAAAAACGTGCGGTCCGCGAACGCCAAGTTCGAAAAGCTGCTTGTTTAGCCTTAAAAGCCAGTGGACACTGATACTCAAACTACGGTTTTTCCCGAGACCTCACAGGAATTATCCTCTGCGGGACAAACTTCACCAAAACGACATAGTCATGTCGTTAAATTCAGAGACAAGGCTAACACTGCAAAGGATTGGGCGCCAAGGGGACTCCCTACCACGCCAGCAATATCATCCCTATTAGTTCTGCTCTTAACGAACACCATCCTCCTAATATCTGACACTGGAGCAACTTGTTTCAGCTCCAATTACAAAACAAGATTTGAATAGTTTAAAGTGCCAATAGGTTAGCCAACTGACACAGTCGCCATGTCAGGAACCTCGGTCATGCCTAGGTAGAGACAATTCCCAGCAATATCCGTGGACCCTCTAATAAGTTGCACACAATTATTAGGCAAGGTGCAAGAGTCCAACGCAGCCTCGCCATGACATCAGCTGAAGATACAGATCCTAACCAGCCCCTGAAGTGCGCGTTAATATCCCTGGCAAATCCAAACGGTGACTTAGGGTCTTCACTCTGGATGAAAGCCATTGCTGTCAGCAAACAGCCCTAAATGGAATCATCAGTTGCTGGTCTCCAAGACAATGAGAACAAGTGAAATTTGTTCTGATGGCCACAGATCCTAACAACTATTGTCTCATGACACACACACATTCATATACAGACTACCGATAAACGCAAAAGCTATTACTGATATATATGGTCATGCCCCCAAGTCCAGGCCCCAGATCCAAGTAGCCTGCGGAGAGTTAATTGGAAACCTAGCATAGCAAGCTCTGTGTCGTGCCTCCTTCTTGACACCAGCGTCTCAGAACAGGACACGACATCAATACTACGGGACACGAAGCCGAGCTCAGCGAGGCTTATACAACCCAAGGTTCCGCCGGCTATGGGGATGACACTCACGATGGGCATGTGGGTGCCTCCGACAAGCTCCCATGGCGCTGCCGCTCACAGCATGGGATTAGCACAGAAGAAAATAAAAACAGAAAAACTCTCTGCCTTCGAGAGGTAGGGAGAGCAACTGACTGTGGTGTTATGATAAATTGTAGCAAATGTCATCCGGGCTCAAGAATATATATATATATATATATATATATACAAATGTATATAACATAATTGCAAATGAGCAGAAAATGAAAAGGTAATAAACATAAATTGCAGCAAATAAAATTCATATTATATGGTTGCTTCTATTTAGATTGCAATGTAGCTAATTAGCGTGGTATGTACGTAGATATGCATTTAGATAGCCGTACAGAATCATGTAGTCTACTTGTTATAAGTCTCATTCTATGGGTTACCGTTGCTCAACATTATGTCATGCTCAGTTTGAACTACGCCAAGGGCAAGCAGCGAGAGGACACAAAGAGAACAGAGCGGCCCTTGTCCTGTAGCGACGTACGTAGATACGCACTGGAAAAAACTCTGGTCGCTTGTCAAGGCAAACAGTTCTTCTAAA
>LQNS02278094.1:8264007-8296713 GCA_001587735.2 Parhyale hawaiensis | reverse complement strand
TATATGTTTTATAGTTTAACACTCGCGTTCGCTTAAAGAGAGGAAGATACTTTTGAAAACTTTGTTCGAAATACTTGTAAAAAGTATAATTTTACTACAGCGTGTATATGAGGAATAAATTCATAATAATGAAGAAAAAAAAACGAATAAATTTATCGCCGTTGAAAACCTAGCAATATCAATTAATTAAGAATATAAATATACATAGAGTACAATATTCGTAACATCAGTTTCGATGACTAGATCATGCATTGCTCTGCTTTAACAACCCAGTAAAAAGGTATTGATTTAATTGTGTTTTCCTTCCTTTGCCTGACGTTTCCATCGCGTTTGTAAATTTGGAGGGCCACCCACCTCCAGATGTCGAGTTTTTGTGATTGTATGAGCCATGCCAAGTACTTTGTCGTGCTAATTTGTGATTTAAACGACGTGTCATTCAAGTTTGTAATTTACCAGATACCAGATAAAATAATGAGCGTATGTCAAGATTTATAAATATTTCTCTCACATTATTCATCATCAATGTAATGACGTCATACTTTTTTATGATTATTTAACTAAAAAATGTATATATGCATATATATATATGCTCATACCGTTACGAAAAGCTCGTAACAGTGGAATGCCGGGCACTTGGCTATGGCAATAACCAAGTGGTATACTCTTTGGGTGCCGTTGGCTCCTTGGAGTTTTTGAAAGTAACTCAGCACATGTCGCTTTCGCTTAAAGTTTAGATAGTGTGCAATAACCGTGCAATTCAAAATTCTGTTGGTGTTAGCTTACTTTGTAAAGTTGATAAATAACAACTGTATTTTTGGGGGTAATTAAGGATCTTAAAAACTCCCTTTACCACCCGTTTACTGGTACGTAGGAAGCGTTTTTGTTATCTCTGGTGAAGGGATGTTTTGCTAATAGTGACAAGGATTCGATTTCTGGGATACAATTAGTATGATTGTATCCAAGCTAAACTGCACCTTCTCGTAATAGTACAGTTAGTATACCTACTTGACATCTTCTCTCTTCTTTATTACTTCAGAGATATTTATTTTCTTTTTTATAAGAATCTGAAGTGTAGGTAGAACCAACGCAGTCAGCGCCGGCCCCACCGGACCGTGGTTTTCCTTTTATTTGTTTATTATGAGTTTCTGACCTACTAATAGAAGAGAGGTCGGCCGTCCACGTGGTGGGGTGGACCCTTTGCGGTCCTCCTTCTGCTTTTCTCTCTGAATGACGGACCGGACCTTCCCAATGGACTCTGACATGAACCACGGCACCTCCGAGCCGCCAGAGCCGGCCCCGTCGCGGCAATCCGCCGCGAGTGTGGGTGCAGGCACTGCACCGAGCTCCGACCGCGGCAGAACTGAATATGAGATGTTGTCGTACCAGCCCCCCGAGCGCACCGGCGACAGGGTGGGCGGTAGACGCAGACGCCGGTCGCGGCGACGAGAACATAGGCAGCTGAAGCAAGATTACTACTCGAACTTCCCATATAACCAGGGATTGCAGAGAAACTTCAAACGCTTCTTTGATATCTCCACAAAAAAGTGAGACGACATCTGTGGTATAGACCTCATAAGAGCATACAGCGACCTGCAGCGCACGCTTTGAGGCAAGCGGCACACTCCGGCACACTACTGGTCGAAGGGAAGAGGGAGCGGCAGTCAAGAGAGATGGCGAGTGTGAGGACGCTGGGGAAGGGGGGGGGGAGTTGAGGTCTCTGCCGCCTCCAATGACCGCTCGAAATAATATAAGAGGCACGATCTGGTTCCTTAAAAGCGAAAGTAGAGCGATGGGAATCTCCTCCAGGCCCTCTCTGAGTCCGGAGTGAGGAGCGTTTATAGAGTGAAGAGGAAGGAGACATTGATACACCCATTTACATCCTCACTTTCGACGTTCATATCCTCCCACCAGCAGTGGAAATTGGCTGGGTGAAGTGCCCAGTACGCCTCTATATTCCCCGCCCTCGCCGCTGCTTCAAGTGCCAACAATAAGGACACAGAGCAAAATCGTGTTGTAAAACAACCTTAACATGCCAAAATTGTTCAAGACTCCAACACCAACAACCCTGCACCGCACCAACCAGGTGTGTCAATTGCAGTAAATCACATCCGGAAAACTCATGAGCTTGCAGTATTTACAAATATGAACAAGTGGTCCTGGCTACCCAGGCCAAGGAGCACGTTAGCTACGGCGAGACCAGGAGGCTGGTGGAGAGCCGTCAGGCCCGACTGGGCACGTCTAACGCCCGTGCTCTATGTGACTCTAACGAGAGTGCGAACGGTGCCCCGGACCTACCAATACGACGAAGTCCGCTGCCCCGCACGTCTCTGGCTGACGGGGCAACACAGACTGACGGACCAAACCTGGAAGAACCTGGCGCTGCTGCTGCTGCGCAGGGGGCTGCAGGGGCTTGTGCTGCCGTTCCGGGGACTGAGGTTCTCTCTGTTCCTGGACCAGGTAGCGCGATAGCTGCGCCGGCGATCCTTGCGACGAGTGCTGCCGGTCCTCTCTCTCTCTGCCCGTGACCACGTACTCCACTGACGCTCACCCTGCGCTCCCAGTTTCTCCCTCGGCTCCTGTTAATGATTCTGCCGATTCTCCAGGAGCGACTGTGGCTACAGCTGCGGTTGTGCCCGCTGTACCCTCTGATGACATTGCTGCGCCTGCTGGCGCGTCCCCTGTCGACTCCTCTATCGGGGAGACCCTGACTGAGACGGAGTATATCCAGAATAAGTATGCCGCGAACCGGGAGACTCCCATCGTCCTTGTCGCACCTACTTCTTTTCTCGATGGCGTCTCTGCTTCTGCTTTACCGATCTCCGCTGAGGCCGATGCCCCCGCCGCTGGTGCTGGTGCTGGCACGGCCCGCGCTGACCCTGCTGAGGCTGCCCCTGCGCCTGTGGTCCCTGGCCCTAATAGGGTGGTTCTGCCTCTCTTGCTCCTGATGCTTATGGCTCTGCTACACCTGTTGCCTCTAGTCCTGCTGGTGCTGTTTCTTTCTCTGCTGCGCCTGCGGCTTCCAGCTCTGATGCGACGGTCTCTGTCTCCGCTGTGTCTGTTGCTTCTGGCTCTGCTGGGGCTGTTTCTGCCCCTGCTGAGTCTGTTGCCTGTAGTTCTGCTGGGGCTGCTTCTGCTTCTGCTGCGTATGCTGCTTCCGGCTCTGCTGGAGCTGTTGCGCCAGCTGCTTCCGGGTCTGCTGGGGCTGTCCCTGCCTCTGCTGCGCCTATTGCTTCCGGCTGCGTCGCAGCCCAAGTGGCTGTGCCTCGGGGACGGGACGGACCGGACGGACATAAACTGGATATAAACCTATACAAAGGTTGGAAAACAAAACTACTACGGAGCAAACACAATAAGTACGACCAAAGACTTTTACAGCTGGTAAAAGCGATGAAGCGCTCTCGCGGAAACGCACTCCGAGCAGCGATTCATCCCCTACAACAAATATCGTATCTTTTAAAATTTCGAAGAAACACCGGGATTTTCGTGAGACGTCTTGGGCCCATACGAGACGAGCAACATCACATGTAGCCGGAGCGCGACGAGACTCTGACCGACAGCATCGTTCAAGCGAGGGCTGCACGTCCTCCCAGGACCGAGGTGCGAGCGGGGGACGAGCCCCGTTGCCCGCGGGCCGCGGCGTGTCCTCCGGGCACCACACGGTGTCCTCGCCACCTGCGGTGACGGTGCGGTCGTGGAACGACGGAGAGAGAAAGAAGGTTGACAACTCCTCAATACAGACAGTGATTACCGCACGCGACAGCCCCTACTCCTTCCATAACACGGCAGGAAGAGGCTCGCACAGGAAACATAGCAAATGAGCACTATATTGCAATGGAATATGAAGGTCACGAAACCAATAAAGTTAACCTGAACCGCCTAATAGAACTGCGCCAACCTATATGTGCATGTTTACAAGAGACCATGCTTGGTTATACCAATCCTCCTTTGCCCCGGAACTACGCTGCTGAATATATTTCCCCTGCCCAGGATCGCGTCCCTGGAACAGGACTCGCTATCCTCGCCGAAACACAGTCTCTGTGTCTGAGGGTGCCACTTAATACACCCTTACAGGCCAGGGCCGTGCAAATTAAGTAAAGAAACAGGGCCACCAATATCTGCAAGCAGTATATTTCCCCGAACCAAGAAATCCACAATACGGATATCACTGGACTAGTGTCACCGCGCCCTTTCCTATTGCTGGGCGATTTCAATGCACAACACCCAACATAGGGTAATAATAAAAACAACACGAGAGGCTTGGTTGTCGAGTGCTTGTTCAGAACTATCGATTTGTGCCTCCTAAATACAGGAGCACAGACCCATTTTCACATTCATACAGGAACTACATCCGCGACAGACCTTACCCTCTGCACGCCCGACCTCCTTCCTGACGCCCAGTGGACTGTGACTGAGGACACCCACGGGAGCGACCACTACTGTGTGTGCACCAGTTTCCCGGACCTCGAAAATCACGATGCAGCACCACGGTGTTTCCTTCCCCCAGCGAGCCGATTGGGCTACCTTCGAGGCCTTGAGTCAGATGGAGGTAATAGATGAACACCTACTCCTCGATCAGATGGTGGATCATTTCACGGGAGCCCTAACGAGGGTTGCGGCAGGGGCCATCCCCATATCCAGAGGTGGAACCGCTCTTCATAGAGTTGCATGGTGGATCGATGAGTGCACGCGAGTATGTACGGAGAGAATGAGACTACTCCGACGTATTAACGAAATAGATGATTGGCAAATGAAATAGCATATTGCTGCGCACGTGCGCAAGCACAGTTCGCCATGCACCAGGCCCGGAAAGCCCCTTGGAAGGAATATACAACTAGAGCACTCTGAGAGCGCATACCTCCGTCAAGTGAGGCAACGGTAGCAAAAATTCAAATTGGCTCTGAAACCATAATTTTCTTTGCATAAACTCCAAAATCTAATCATTTGTGCCTTTTTGTATTAATAACAGCTTGTTTAATTTTTTTGAAGATCCGTTTTTAACTTTTTGAGTTATACTGTTAACAAACGTTATGACAAATATGAGTCAAACATACAAACGAACCAACCGATCTGCACCAAAATTTGATCATTCATATTTTTTACCGTTACCAACAACTCCTATAAATTTCATAAAGATCCATTCGTTATTTTTTGAGTTATTGTGCTAACAAGCAGAAAATTAAAAACAGTGACAAACGAACGAACTAACAAGCGGACCATTACCAAAATTTTGTCATCTACTCTTTGTTATATACCTAACAACTCATGTTAATTTTATCAAAATCCACCGGTAACTTTTTGAGTTATGGCATCGAGAAAAATGAAGCAGACAAACAAACAGATGGACATATCTTCACCAAAAGTTAATCATCTGTTCCTCCTAACATATCAAACAATCCCTGTAAATTTCATCCAAATCGGTTTATAACTTTTTGAGTTATCTTGGTGACAGACAGACAGGCAAACAGGCAGACAGACAAACACGACGAAAACATAACCTCCTTGGCGGAGGTAATTACGCTAAACGTTAATACTCCAATGAGCAAGATCTGGCAACGCGTTAAAAAGAAGACCGGTAAACCACACCCGGGCCTTCCTTGTATAAAGGAGAATAGCGAGGTGATTGTGGAACCTGACCAGGTCGCCGACCGCTTATGTCGACATGGAGGAGATTGGAACGAGATCCCCCCCCCCCCTCCCGAACTTTGCTACCCGTCGCGAAGACGACGAGGTGACACACAACGATCCAATCACTGCATTAGAAGTCTATAACGCCCTCACACAATGCAAAAAAAAAAGTCCCGGCCCTAGGGGTAAACACTACAAGATGCTGAAACGCATGCACCATTCAGCGGTTCGAGCACTCCTAAAAATATACAAAAAATTTGGACAACGCATGACTATCCGGAACAGCGGCGAATCGCCACTGTACTAGCTTTCATAAAACCAGACAAACCTCCCACGGAACCAAGTAGCTACCATCCTATTGCGTTGACCAGTTGCCCCGGAAAAATCATTGGGAAAATTGTGAACACCCGCCTGGTGAAATATCTAGAAGCTAACAAGCTCCTCTGCAAAGTGCAACACGGTTTTCGACAGTCCCGTAGCACCACCGATACCATCGTGAGTATACAAAATTATACCATAGAGAACAAGACACCTAAAGGAAACACTATCTGTGTCCTCTCCGATCTTAAAAAGGCATACGATACAGCCTGGCGACACGGAATACTCTTACAACTACATAAAATAGGCATAAGAGGTAACATGGCCTATTACTTACAGCAATTCTTGAGAGTGCAAAGTTTCAGGGTCAGAGTGGGACAGGCCTTCTTCCCTGAGAGGACGCAGAATGAGGGGGTTCAGCAGGGGAGCATCATTAGCTGTATCCTATTCCTACTAGCAATAAACATCATAGCAGACCTTTCCCAATACGTGTACGGGTCACTATACGTAGATGACCTGATGCTATACCTACTCCTCACCACATCTGGAAGTTCTACATCGACGACAGAAGCGAGACATGGGACGCGTTTGTAAATGGACAACCGACCATGGCTTTGCCTTTTCTGCTGCCAAGACCTCTGTCCTTCACATCAGGCGTGCCAGAGATGTAATGTCACCCGAAATTAAAATGTACGGAAAACGGATAAACTATCACGAAGAGATGAAATTCCTCGGAATGATAATAGATAGAAGACTGTCTTGAAAACCCCACATCGAGATGCTTAGAACACAATGCATGCGAAGGCTCAACCTACTCAAGCACCTGACGACACTGTCGTGGGGCGCCGACCGGCAAAACCCTTCTATGTATACCTCTATCAAACCCTTGTACGCTCGAGACTAGACTATGGCTGTGTCGTATATCAGTTAGCGAGGATTAAAGTTCTAAAACGACTGGACGCTGTGCACAATGCAGCACAAAAGCTGTGCACTGGAACCTTCCGTACACACTTCCCTCCTCTCGCGACTATGCAGCTCTTTTCTTCATAGCGGAAATCGAGCCATTGAAGGTGGCCCGGGTCCTGTTCAGAGACAAAATAACCTGTCGCATACCAGTTTCAACGTTTTGTGCCGGCAAGCAATACCCAAAAAAGAAAGACTCACATCCCCTCTTACTAAAAACTCCCTTCACGGAGCAGGTGAGTGACCAACATGGTTAATCTGTCCACATCTATACTGATGGCTCTAAGACGGGAGACAGATTTGGATGCTCAGCTACTACGACTGATGAAACTAGAGCATACCGGCTATTACCGGAGACCTCGACTTTCACCGTCGAGCTATTCGGCGTGCGCGCAGCGTTGCTCCTCATTTGAAACAGTGATGAAAAGGAACTTTATAATATTCGCAGACTCAATGAGTGTAGTAAAAGCCATCTGAGCATATGACTGCATCTACCCCGTCATCAACCGAATAGTAAATACGATACAACAATTAAAAGAGGATGGAAATCTGTGTGTATTTGTTGGGTGCCTAGTCATGTTGACGTCGGGGGCAATGAGCTCGCCGACGAGGAATCGAGGCAGATGGTCCTGTCGGATTTGCCCGCGGCAAACAGTGCAGTCCCCTGCCGAGACTATTACCCACTAATCAAGTAAAACCTGCGCGAGCTATAGCAATCCCAGTGGCTAGAGCAGAGAAATAATAAACTTCAAACAATCAAATAAATTGTCCGTCAGTGGCCCTCGCCAAATAGCGACGATCTCCGAATGGACGTCGTACTGTGCCGCCTACGTATTGGGCACACGAGCCTTACTCACGACTATCTGCGGATGAGGCGTCTACAACCCTACTGTGATGACTGCGTTGTACCTCTCACTGTCTTGCATTTATCGGCCGAGTGTCCCACTTTCTTGAGAGATTGCTATCCGGACCTGCATGGTCGGGATGTCGACTCCATCCTGCAAGGAATGCTTTCTGAGGGACCTCGCGGCCAATTTAATAGAAATACCCTCAAGACGTTTCTTGCCAGATCTAACCTCTTTCACAAACTGTGATAAATCCACTACGATAAGTGCTATCGTCAACTACGGCTCCGCCTGGTTCTTTGTGAATTACATTTGCTGCATGTACAATTAAAAATGATAATATTCTCCTTCCTCCTTTATAATATGTAAAATGAGACAATTTCCGCGCTCTAGCGGCGCACGAGCCTGTGGCTATGCACAGGAATAGTTCGGCGCGATATAGGCAGTGCGCCACTGAAGCGCTAGTACAAGTTTTACTTCTACTACTGGGGGTAATTAAAAATAGGGTGTAGCTCCTAACTAAGAAATGAAATCTTCATCCGATTTTGCTGTTTACAGAGAGACATCGAATAGCGTTGTCTGCTCTCAAATACGATAACAGCGATGAAGACTTTGCTCATTAGTTGACTCTTAATTATACTGCCTATAATTGCGCTCGCAAGATAGCTATTGGCCAGATTTGATTTAACTTTTAATTCGATAATTTATTTACTATAAATTCTAAGAAAATTAGTTTCTATATTTATAAATTTTCTTCTCTCGTTATTAGGTAAACATCATATCCCTATATCGAAACTGAGGGTCGCCGCAGAATCTAAAACCGCAATTCAGCTTCTTCGCGGCGGCCCTATTTTTTTATAAGGCTGTAATAAACATACAAGTAGAAAATGCATATTCGTAACTATTGATCCCAGCAGGCTACATACTTTACTAAATAGTTGTGTAAAATCCAGAAAGTGAATAAATTTGAAAACACGCATCGATCGGTGAAAAATACACCGAAAAGAATGAGAGGGAAATGGCAGACTAGGTACGGTGATATATCGAAGCTTTACAAAATCTTCCGGAGTTAGAGTTGGGTTTTGACATTCTTGAGCGGGTAACTGCGACACTATAAGCCTAACAACAAACTGCCCTATTAGATATTGAGCTTATAAATTGCCTTGGATAAGTCGTTATTTGGTCCTTAACTGCGTTCAGAATATGGTGCGCAGCACTTAAGGTGAATAACAAACTTTATTCGCGCTCCTGGCATATATTGTAGTGTTACAATGCCCATTGATATAAATTGATACAATACCTAAGTACTCACTCAAGTGCCTCGTCCTCTGAAGGGCCAAGTGCAATTTCCACTTGAGAATAATTTCCACGACTGCGCATATTTCTCCTGCATGATATTCGCAACAGCCATTGAGGCTCGTCCACTGCGTCGGTCATTCATTTATTGGCACAATAGCTGTTACAGCTTTATTACATTTTTCATATTTGTCTTGAATACGAATATTACTGTAAAACTGTTGGAGTTGCATTGGATAATCTCGTAAAAAAATTCTAAAAATATAATAATAAGCATAACCTTAAAAACGCAGTTTCATTTATTAAATAGTAAAATTTACTGGTGACTATTTTTGAACTGATAAGTACCTATCATTGTTTATATTTACTGATAGCCACTATAGATGATACCAGCGTAATTTCGTTCATCAGAAATTTTGTAGTTCAGCGATAATGTATTTAGGGATTTTCTGGTCACCCAGATTTCATTGTTCGGGAGTTTTAAAGTTTCATAGCGAAACGGTAAACGAGGCCAAAAATCAAACCACAGTCACATTAAGTTAATGGAAGCAGCGAAAATAACTTCTATCACAAATTGCTATTCATCAAACATATCGCACTGTCTCCTTTTTTTAGAGAGAGAATTTTGTCCACATTATTAAACCTGCAGCATCCTTCGGGCAACTGTACGAGAGAAATACATTTTAAAAGTCACGAAGTAAACTGTGCACATATCTACAAAGGCGTTTTCGATTTGCAAGGTCGATCTACATAAACTAGTATGATTAATGATTAACGCAGATTAAGGACTCGCACCCTTTGCTTGTCAATACGATCAAATCCAATCCCACTCGATTGAAACCTCAAGCAAGAGCTTTGGTGTCGCTACATTGAATCGTGTTGCGTGCATCAAACATAAACCAAGTACGCTTGACACGGCAGGACAATCCAGTTTACGGAGTATTAATTATTATCAATTATCTCCTCATAGGTGGGCACATGATACCAATTTAGGGTTTAAAATTCGATTCAACGCTGGCAAGCCATGGCACGTGCCTGGGAGATCGGACTTGTGGGCTTTGCTTAGATCGGCTTTGACGAGTCAGTCGAAAGACACCTATATAATTATTTTGATCGAAATCAAAAACATGCTCACTAACTGTCGTCTTCATGAATATGCGACTACTCATCGATCGTGTCTTGAACATGGATAAAAGCCAGAAATGATGTATGTGAAGAAGCTCTACTTTATATATGGCAAGAAATCAAATGCACTACTTAATATCGCGTAAGAAAGTTATTAAGCGTTTCGGCACTTCGTCCATTATTATACCTACCTTCTGAGATAATGCCGGTTCTAATAATTCGCATAATATAATAAAAAACGTGATAAAACCCAAAAGTTACATCTCATGATGCTGCAGAAACTCATTTGCACTTGACTGGACCACTTCGTGAAGCGATTTATTCACAATATCGCAACATCGTTTCACGTTCCAGCTATTTTCAGGCTCATAAATCATACAGCAGGTGTAAAGACGGGCTTTCATATACGTACTTGAAATTTCTTTTTCGAGTTCAAGAAAAATCTATTTGTACCGAACTCTCTGCTCAGTGATCATTGGAACATAATAGACAGCTTGCTTCTTTGTCTTTCCCTTTCCTTTGCTATTGCAACTGTCAGCTAAGCAACACCGAAAGTACAGCGTTGATGTAGTTTATTGCGCAAAGAAACTGGTTCACATGATGCGTCGTCCGCGTTTTCGACAATTTCCTCCCTCGTCAGTCTATGCCCACACTCCCCAGCCACAACTTTAAGAGTTTCTTGGTGGCGTGTGACACTGTAAATGGCCTTCCTGATCTTGATAACCATATTCTGAAGAAGGAAATAGCAGGTATGCGCTCATGGCCCACGGGCCGACTCATCTCGTGAGCTATTTTTCGTGCGTTACATAATAAGGGACCAAGAGCACAACACTGTAGACACAAAAACTCCCCCTCCTCTCTGCATGTTACGAGCAGCACACAAAAACGCTGATGATATAATAAGGATCACAACAGCACGAGTATACAGCAAAAACTTGCGCGGTTCCCCGAACACAAAAGCAAAAGAAGGATTTCGTGATGCGACGCCGCCGGCGGCGGTGGCAGAGACGGCCGGAAGGGTGGGAATGCTAGTCACTACAGCAGCTCTTTCATAAGAACAACTGCATAGCGGATAATGTAAGCGAGTTTGCAGATAATCAACTTGGGATCGAGTCGCTTGCTGCAACTCAGACAGAATTTGCAAGTAAATAATAGCTGGCTCTGGAGCAGAGATCAAAGGGAGGAGGAAGAAGAAGCGAGTCTTTGAGGGGAATTTCTTATATAGTTCAACATGAGTAGTAACTCTGTTGCTGGAGACAAACGTCCTTTGCTCTTAGGAAGCCGGCTCCTGCAGCATGGTAAAATGATGCATCTCGACTTACAAACTGCGAACTTACTGTTCTAAAAAAAAATTGGTAATCTGGTTAGGATTTTAAGATGCACATAATATGTGTTATTCTGCTAATGATGATTATTGTGTCATGGTGTGGACGTATTCAATCTAAGGGAATCTCCGACAACGAAATGTGTGATGCAGGCTCCTGAATTGCAAGCCACATCGTTACGGTAAGTTGTAAATTTTTCACTTAAGAAAACGGCCCCATGCAAATTTTGTTGTTCATTTTGCGAGATGATAATAACTCGAGCAGTTGTGGTACGGCTGAGCGTCCTTTACATTGAATAAAGAGTTTATGTAGCTGAACTACCTTCGGTATAGAACAAAGAGAAAGGTGTCTCGTGAGACCCATTTGCAGACCTGAATCTACCGCACTCACAATTGCTAGAGAATGCGGCGAGAATGCATTTTACAAAACTCATTTCAAAGTGAAATTTATCACGAAGACTGCTGGTACGCTTGTAGTGCAGCATTCTTCTCAGCGGTATGCCACACGTACCTGTGACAGGGTTTCCGAAGTTCCTTCAAGAAGTCAAGTAAATTCTTATTTAGATTTGCTGCTCTTAATTGCGATTTCACCGTTACATTCTTAAAGGCGGAAGGACAATGCACGCTAGAGGAAGCAAAATGCATTCCATTCTTATTATTCAATAGAGACTCTAACGAACTTAGCACTGCTGTCGACAGCAAGACGAATGATGATAAAGACACCATCAGTAGGCGGGGGACTTATGTTTCCCAGACACTGTGTAACTTTCAGTGTATCACNAAGTCACTGGATGCACATCCGTAATATGAGCATCCCTTTAAACCGTACAGTAGGTAGCTACTCCTTTACAAGTGATGAAGTTATACGTGATTTTCTCACACGCGACGAAAATCCGTTACAGCAAAAAACCACAACAAACGATAGCAAATTTGAATGCGCTAACTAAGTTTGTGGACATTTAGTTCTTGTAACCTGCCAAGGTGGCACGCGGATACATACATGGTTGTAGTAAAGCTGCAGTCACTTACTGTATTTATTTGTTTACTTATGATTTTTTTATACTGGTGATAAAATGAAACCCAGGGCATTGAATAAAAAAGGAACGTGGGGGAAAATCAGAATATACGGCTGTTCAGATCTCTGAACAATATGCTGCCCAAGAACGTCACATGTAGGCTTACCGTTTTTACGCTCCAAGAAAGCTTCCAAAGAGAGGCATAGTAGCTAAGTCTTATAAGCGCAAAATTTTCTTATGCGAGTGTATTTGTCCAGTATGATAAGTATCGCCAGTATTTACATATTTACACTTTTAAAGACAGAATCGTTTAACGATTTTAGATTCAGCTCATCCAGTTAAAGAGAAGGTGGTTGTAATACCGTTTGTTGTTTTGCTGTAACGCGTAAAATCTATATTATATAATTCTGCGTGAGGCTCCAGCCGTCCGTCCGTCCGTACGCCTCTGTGTCTGTACGTTACGATTTTCTCTTTAAGTGGAAACTCCAACTTGTATGAAATTCGGCGTTTTTCTTAGGAAGGATTTTCAATCATTGCTGTTTTCTTTTGGCTCGCTCTTAAAGAAATTTTCAGTCAGTTTTGATGCAAAGACATGAAGTTCATTCTACACGTATTGTACATGCGTATTTCCAATTCATGGAATATTCACTTTGCTGGTGTTGCATGACGATCCATAAATGAGAAAATCCGTAGTCTGGATACGGCGTAAAGAGAGCTCTTCTGGACTGCTTCAATTCTAAAGCATTTTTAAAGTTAAAGTATGATGTTTAAGGAAATCAAGTAAACTGACCGAAAAGGGGCTCGGCAGCGAAAATCGTTAGTGAAAAAATGGGCTGAGTCTGGTGTACATTGTGGTGAAGCTCTCACACAAAATAGACCAGAAAAGTAATTGGATACTATATGGAACAGCCGCTATAGCACCGAAATCATCAGATACACCTGTGAAAAATGGTATTGTTCAGGATGTGAAAAGCTAAATAATATCATCTTCAGAATATGAGAAACACAGCTCAGCGAAGGCGTATATATCTAGATGAAGAGCAATGAGAATAGTACCTCCGAAGAATGAGACTGCTATATTTGTTTTTTGCTATCTTTAGGTTTCTATCATGATGTGGAAGTACGAATTCTTTGCTGGTAGAACATTTGCGAGATCTTCCGGTGAACTACGTTAGGCACGTTGCAAACGAGTCGGAACATGGAAGCGCTTCACATTCTTGGAGCGGAAGTTTCTGTGCGCGTGATAAAGGCTTAATCTATGAACACATACCGATTCCATACAGGAACTAATGAGAATTGAAACTCAATAGAAATAACGAAAGAGATTCGATACAGAGCAACGGGCCTTCGCTGAAACGGAATAGCTGCCGCGGGGGGTTTTGAACACAATAATATTAGACAAGTCGAAGCTGCATGTCCGGCAGCGTAATCGAAAGGGTAGTTGGGAACGTTCACTAGTGCAGCAGACTCGAGGTTAGACGTACTTCGTCACGGGTGTTATTTATAGGGTAGGTTAGATTAGCAGAACTGCATTAGGTTAAATTAAGATGAGTTATAATAGCTTAGCTCAGGACTGCTACGTTTAATATAGCGAGAACAATAACTGACAGTGGAATTTCCACGGGTGCCGCTAGTTATTATTACACCGACCGATTCAGTGCACTGCAACTAACTTCAACGGATAATTACTATGTACAACAACGGAACGCGAAAATTGTTCTCTGCCACAGAACGTTTAGAATGACGACTTGTTGTTCAAACGCGATACTTCTAATAAACATTTTTTATGCTAAAATATTTGTCCTGCAAAGGAAAATCAGCAGCAGCGACGACAACAGTTTCACTCCCTCAACGCACTCGAATATTCCAATGCGACTTGGAAGGCACGGGTGAAGCGTAAGCAAGGGAGAACTCTAACCAACCTAACAAGCGCATGCAGCGGACGCGGTTAGGACCAGTAATGTTACCCTGCGAGGGAGACACTGGGCAACGCCCCTCCAGGCCACCTCTATCATATCCCTTGCTCTCAATATCGGCTTTCTGGGTAACTTACATAACCTAATTTGTTCTGTTGAGCATGCTGAGCCTCTCAAGCAGCTGCTGCTGCTGCCCATTACCTTGCACTGGCGAGCCTAAGTAAGTGTGACCATATTAGGTGCCGGCTTTGTCCAAGTTACGGCATCTTCTATGCACTCCCTGCGGTTGAGATAATCCAATCCATTTAGCTTTAGCATGTCAGCAAAGTAGATCGTGGGTTTACGATTTACCATGTAAGAGGTAAACGGTCTGAAATTTGATACAATGCGGAGAAACGCAAACTAAGGTTGAAGACTGGACAAGTTAAAGTTAAGCGAATTTGATTATCTCGATCGTAGAATGCGAATCGAATCGCTATCGATACAGTGCCGTCTTGAAGGTCATGGGACGTTTACGTTTATGAAATCTTAATGGTAAAGAAATCCTGAAGATAATGAGTTCACCTGTTGCAAAGTGAAATAAGTGTATTAAATATAAGTAGGACAAATTATCAAGAGGAACCGAGCAGGAGGTATCGGAAGATCCGGGAAGAATGCCAGCCGTTGCGGAGCCAAAAAGCAAATCGAGTTACATGCGCTCCCCTATGTGGGCTTAATGCCTCATAGGCATTACTGTAAGATTTAAGTCGCGTGGAAGGCATCGTAACGACGCCATCGATAGGCATGATGAAATCGAGATGAGACAGATGCGTTGGTTTCACTCCGTTCGAACGAGTTTCAAACGTTATTCCTATTCATAAATCAATTGCCCTATAGACGACTGAAAACATAAAATGGAGAATTAAATCGGCAGTCTCTATCGTCATCCGGTTGCACCCAACGCCTGCAAGACGGTCCAAAATAACGAAATCAACGCTCCTGTCTGAAATTTCAGGTAAATCGAGCTTGTGGGGCTTAGGGCACGTGTGATTGGGAGGCTAATTTAGGCCTTCGAGGCTTGAGCAGGTGCGCTGGCTTTGACCAGTTGAGTTAAGTTTCAGGCATTAAGCATTAACCCTTTAGTGCCTACAGTACACATATGATGACATTACATGTAGTGTTATTCCTACGAAAAGTGATGTTCAATTGAGGCACTAAAGGGTTAATATGTTCCCCTCGATGCTTCCAGAAACTCGGTCTCGCTCCTTAAATTTGACTTGTCCGCTGGCCCAGTGTAATCGTGGTAACACCGGCGGCACGACCCGCAGTTGGAAAGATGAAGCTTCTGTTTGAAGCTTCGGGAAAGTATAATGCCTCGAAAACTTGATTTTCACTCCCTTTCGATAGTGCCCTTACTTTACGTTTGTTTCCCTCGCCATTCCTATCGAGGGTGCCATAAGAATGTCTGCCATACACACTGCCACGAACCAAATCCAACATATGCGTTCCACTATGTGGCTTTAGTGCGTAGAGATAGTTCCCAACATACGAACACTACAGGTTCCAACAGACTGTTGTTCGTAAGTTTTTCCATTGTAAATTTCAATCTATGATTATAATAATTACCGTTGGAGATCTTGTCAATACCATTACTACTCTAAAAAATATGAAACTGCTATTCACTAAGATTAGCCAGCAACAATTAAAGGACAGAAAAAATACAGCACATAAACATGATTATGCAGTGTATAATAAAAAAGTAAAAGAGCATAGGAGAAAATGCCAACTCACAAACATTTATGTGCATCATTCTGCGCGCGGTTGTTCGTATCTAGAAATGTTCGTTAAGTCGGATGTTCCCTATTTGAGAACTGCCTCTAAATTTTACATGTAATAGGTGCAATCCCAACTGTGATAATTATACACCAAGCCTTGTTATACTCGCACTTTGCGTACAATGCAGTAGAGTGTATTATGAGCCAACATTTACTTCGGTGGGGTTATAGATTTCGAGTATGTATCCAGTCTTTTGTCGAATGAGGCTCAGGGCAACGAACTTGAGTCGAACAGCGCAACAGAGTTGCATTGTGGCTGGTGCATTGAGACGAACTGAGTAATAATTTTTAAGCTGTTTGATTTTAAATTTAATGGCAATATTCAACTAGAGAGCACTCTGAGAGCACATACCTCTGCCAAGCAACGCAACGATAACGGAAAATCCAAATTGGCTCTGAAGCCTTGATTTTCTTCGTATCAACACCAACATATAATCATTTGTGCCTTCTGATAGTATCAACGATTCCTGTAAGTTTCATGAGGACCCGTTCATAACTTTCTAAGTTATGCTGCTGACAAACATTATGACAAACATAAGTTAAACACACAAAGAGACAAACCGATCTTCACAAAAATTTAATGATTTATGTATTTTAACATTAGTAATAACTCCTTTAAATTTCATTATGATCCATCCGTAACGTTTTGAGTTATTGTGCTAACAAGCATAAAATCAAACATCGTGACAAACAAACGAACGAACTGTTAGATCATTCCCAAATTTGGCCATTTACTCTTTGTATTATACCTAACAACTCATATAAATTTCATGAACATCCATCCATTACTTTTTAAGTTATGGCCTCAAGAAAAAATAGGCAGACAGACCAACAAACAAACAGATGAACGGATTTTCACCAAAAGTTAATCATCTGTTACTGTTAACATGCCTAACAATCCCTGTAAGTTTCGTAAAGATCTGTCCATAACTTTTTGAGTAATCTTGGTGACAGGCAAATAGACCCACAGACAGGCAAACAAGATAATAGAATAACAGACAGACAAACACGATAAAAACATAACCTCCTTGGCGGAGGTAATAAAGTGACTTCTAGTACTAAGTGATCGTCTCAAAGAAAGAAACGAGCACTCTACGCGCTTTAATACATGAATTGTGATGTAAACGAAGTTGAAAGTTATCTTCCATCAAATTGAATAACATGAATGCTTGCAATGCCAACGCAGTTCTTGTACTTCAATCTCTCGTGTCAAACTAGACTCATATTTACCTCCGCGAAGAAGGTTATGCTTTTGATGGTTTTTCTTTGTTTGGTAGTAACGGACGGATCATCATCAAATATCCTGGAACTCTTAGGAATGTTAGGAGGAACAGATGATTAAATTTCGGTGAAGATCCATCGGTTCGTAATTTTGTCTGTCTTTCTGTCGCTCTGCGACATGACTGAAAAGTTATATTCAGAAGGATCTTCATGAACTACATATAGAGGAAACATTTAGCAATGTCACGACGAGCAGATGAGTATTTTTAGTGATGAACCGGAAGAAATCCAAAATTCTGTACAATTTTTTTAAGCTTCCTTGCATTGCATGGCGGAGGTCTGGGCTCTCGGGGGTTTTTCTAGTTAATTATTTAAGTACTGGAATCTATTGTATTTTAAGAGTAATGCATCAAAATCTTAGCACACTAATGTAAACGCATTGTCTAACTTCTAGTGTATGACAGCGCCAGAAATCTTACGGCAAGTTCAAAACTGTCTAAAAACCAACACGAGAAGTCTCGGCTTAGTACTTTAAAAGAGTAGTTACCTACCTGTAGAACGCTTACGAGCATGCGAATGCTATGAAAGTAGGATAATATATCGTGCCTGCCGGTGGATAACTCTCACTTTATATTGATTATCGTTCTTGATAGAATTCATACTTTTAAAGGAAGAACATGAAGGGAAAGTGGGTCATCTTCTTACTCATTTCTTCGCAGTAGTAACCGGCTTTTGCCCCCCTGTTAACTCATATATTTGAACTTGTTTATTTACTTATTTATTAAACTATATATTACTGAGCTGACCCAAGCCATTAGTGTAATAAGTTAGGAGGAAGCGTCGGCGACCGACCTCCGTGCAGGCAATTGACACAATTGCTTTTACTTGTGTGCTTGAGGCGACGACGCCTACGGCCATGGGCGTGCGTGCGGACGGTGCCGCCCCCTTGAGTCTTGGTGGACTTCCTGTACTTCTACCTCTTGTGCCCCCTGCACGTATGGCGGAAATGTGCAGATATCTTTGTTCTGATGCCTTCTGTGTTTGGCAAGGTTCCATGAGAATTTTTGTTCTGATTCGAGGGGTACTTACCAACTTCTTCGGAAATTTTTATTTTGAAACAAGCCGCTCATGGCATGTTTGTACAAAAATCGTTGATCTAACGAGTAATGAGCTTGACAGATTTTTGCAGGAATCTGTGTTCTGATGACTTTTGCACATGGCAGGTTTTGACGGGAAGCCTTGTTCCTGCTGCACTTGGTGTGTTTTGTAAGAATGCGCGTTCAGCAGCCCACTGAAAACAACAAATTTTTAATGAGCTCAAGCTGGTCATGAAATATCTTACGACCTACAGAAGCTACTCGCGGAATTTTAGGCTAAAATCCACCGCACATGGTAGGTTTCGGTATCGAATATGCCGGTGTAACCTACTGGGATCTAGCTCATCCAAGTTTTCTATGGGTCTACTCCTCCTTTTTTTTTTTGTTTTTCCAAATGCCCGGAGGCATCTGCCTCCAGGAGGCCATCAAGTTCTTGTTGCAAGTTTTGCCAAGTTTATGAGTGCAACTTGAACTCACCTGCTCTCGGCAATGCAGGCCAGGCTCCTGCGATACAAACCTCCAACCGCAGTCCAGGGCGCATCCAAGTTTTTCTTGGTAGAAACTACGGCCTTATAATTTTGACACATTATCATAACTTTATAATACCGTATTTTTTGGCAACATGTACGAAATACCTACACGCGAGTAGAATTGTGTCATTTACTATTAGTCTGTGGCTCAAGTGTGTATGTAAAATATTGAGCCTGCAACGATGTTAGAGCTTTTATATACTGTTCTATTACGTAAATTTGTATATATGGTGTAGACTGCATGGGTCTAACTGAGCTTTTATTTCCTGGACTTGAAGAGATGAGCAAGATTTTCTAGGAAACATGCGAGACATCCAGCATCCAAAATGTCGATGCAAATTTCTCTATTCTCAGGGTCTCAATTAAAGTTTGCCGAGTGATGCAAAGCTCTTGCAGCAACTCCCTCACAGCAAAATAATACTATAATATTTCAAAACCTGAATACCGATTACTGTATATTCTTTTGGCATATCTTCCGGATTCCCGGCAGTATGGTATACGTTTCACAAAACTTGGGAATTACCTTTCCTGTTTCACTTACGTAAAGGCGTATTGGTTCTCACCGTTTAGTTCAGGCTCAGATAACGATGGGAGGCGTCACGGTCAAACATACACCCAATACATTAACTTACGGTTGTCTGGCCGTAACTTCTCTGAACTGTTCCAAAAACGAGATCTTGGTGTTTAAGTCAGAGCTGCGGGGCAGGATGCGACGCAGCCACACGCTGCCCTCGGTTTTCGGTCGTTTCCGCTGAGTTTACGAGATCAGTCTATGAAACCCAAACTTTGATGTCACTAGATTCCGATTATATCTGGCACACAACTACTGTAGATCATCAGAAACTATAGCGCAGATTATTAGGAGATCGAGTATACCTACTTCGTGGTAAGCTCATTTCAATGTATTGAGTTTACTTTTTTATGAGGCGGGATCCATTTCGTTGATGAACCATGATGGCAGGGCATATCTCAGTTCGATTATACATGCATTTATGCATAGCTTAACGGCCACGAAAGCCATTTGGTGAGGCTTCCAAGCTAGAGCACAGCTGAGTCTACGGAATTTGATTTTCATGTTGGATGATAAAAGATTAATAAACGGCAGTTAGCTCAATGCAACATACCAGTTATCAGCTCATGATTCATGCTTAGTTACTCAGCCATCATATTATTTCCTGTGTCAAGCCACCACATTGGATACCCTTAGAGTCGCCATCTTTGAACCTTGACAACAACTGTTCATAAATTGACCCCAAAGCTCATGCAGACGCCGTAATTTAGTTTACTTTATAACTCGAGCTGCGGAATCAGGCGCAAACACGCACGCAGGGCCGGCATATGAAGGTCAGTCAACACATGCAAGTAAATTATACCGGCATTGAGTCAGCCGCCTCTCTGTGTCCTTTCGGCACCATAGAGATGATTATCTGCACCAACGCACCGCGCTGTCCCTTTGGTAAGGTAAAAATGATTATATGCTTCAAAGCACCGCTCTGTCCCTTTGGTAAGGTAATGATGATTATTTGCACCAGAGCACCACTTTGCCCCTTTAGGTAAAGTAAAGATGATTATCTGCACCAAAGCACCGCTCTGTCCCTTTTGCAAGGTACAAATGATTATTAGCTTCAAAGCACCGCTCTGTCCTTTTAGGTAAGGTAAAGTTGATTATCTGCGCCAGAGCACCGTTCTGTTCCTTTGGAAAGATAATGATGATTATCTGCACCGAAGCACCGCTCTGTCCTTTTAGGTATGGTAATGATGATTATGTGCACGAAAGCACCGCGCTGTCACTTTGGTAAGGTAAAGTTGATCACCATCTAACTTATTATTAAAAAAATAATGTTGCACCGTACTATCTTATTCAACTACCACTTTTACGTTCAGAGTAGTCCCTCGGGAAAACAATATACGAAGCTCTCTGCAGCTTATCCATGCACAAGAAGTTCCCCAGAATTTCATTTTCATGAGGTTGTGCAGTACCACTTGAGATTCCGCTTGAACCGCCCACAATAGTGCACGTATCCTGGGATACCCGTCTACGTACGATCTACCAGGACATTATTCCGAAGACCTGCTACGTTTTCAGGCGTTATGCCGGTTGACGGCGTCCTGAATGGAGACCATCGTCTATCGAATTTTTGCCATCTTTCAAGCGTTTAAACTACTCGAAAATTTAACTGTGGCTTAAAGCGTCTCCCTCAAATGCTTATTTGAATATTTCGTGTGTCTCTGCAGGGTTTTCTTTAGTTTGAAACAAAATAAGCAATTTTGAGAAATCTTGATGAGAGACTTCAAGAAGGCGATACTTCGGTAACCACGGAGCCAGAGTGTAACAAGAGGAAAGACCGAGTGCCATGATTTAAAACACGCGGAGGGCCCAAGCTGCAGTGCACCATGGGAAATGAGCTTGTGACGTCATAAAAACCTAGTACGTTTATCAGTAGCTATTTTACATTGTTTCTTCATCATTTCATTTGAGCCTCCATGAGTATCCTACATGTCCTACAATCTGCATAGTTGCACAAAAATATGTATCAAAGCGTCGACGAACTTTTTGTAGCTTTCTGAGGGATAAAATTTTGAAAGAACGTTGGTTAGGAGGCTTATAAAACAGCAAATGAAATCAACCCGGTAAATTCCCGCATGGGCAGAAGCACTTTTGGATTCAAGTTTACCGTCCTTAAAATGCAATAAATCAAGTGAGTTTTATCGAGAGTAATATCGCATTCTGAAGATGGAATTAAATGGTTGGAAACCTTCATGTTTTTTATTTATTCTTGTCTTCTCCCAATGACCTGCTATCCTCCATAATTTCAAATGGCTGCAAAAAAAATTGTGCAGATGCGCATGTTTAAACACCGATACAGAAAAACTTTTTACCGAGATTTCTATAGAAATCATTAAAGCATCAGCGAAGCAAACTTCTTTTCTTTCACCGAAGTAATATGAAAGCAAAAGTCTATACATAATACGCAAAAACCCTACAATTGCTCAGCAAAATTGAAAATATAAAACATCAGCTACTATACGCTGCGCGCGTTACAGCACTAAGTGTCGCGTCCGACACGCTCAAGTAAGTTAAGTAACTTGGAAAAAAATTACCTAACAGTATTCCCCACACCTAAACTGTCTTACGGAATAATGTTGTTTAAACTGACGAATGTTAAATCCATAATTTCTTCCAATGATGCTGCAGTTTTTACAATAAGGAGCGGAGGATCTGTTAATGACGCATACGCGACCGCACAGCTTAGGTCCACATTATATAGACACTCTTCGAAATAATAATAATAAATTTTATCCATCAGAAAGCTAAAAAAAAAGTTCGTAGATGCTTTGATACATATTTTAGTGCAACTATGCAGATTGTAGGACATGTAGGACACTCTGGAGGCCCAAATGAAATGATGAAGAACCAATGTAAAATAGCTACTTCTTAACGTACTTCGATTTTATAACGTCACAAGCTCATTACCAATGGAGTACTGCAGCTTGGGCCCTCCGCGTGCTCTAACCTTGTGAGCCTCATCATCCTTGCTGTGTTAATAATATTCCTGGGGATATAATACTGATTCCTTATTAGACGTCAAGTAGAAGAATTCCGTAGGAATTGTATGAAGATTCGCCGATGAGTTAACAAGTGGAAATCATACCCAACATTTTCTGCTTGTAGAATGTAGCCTCTAAACTTTCATCAACGAATATCCTTCACGATACTTTAACATTATTTGAGATGTGTACTTGCCTCGTATATCGTCTTGTTTAGATTTCCATCACGGTACGCTAGATTAGGCAGGTATATTGTGTCATAAAATTTATGGATTTCGAAATCTTACTCTACTCTTATTTTAAAAGAAGGCCAGATGAACCAGCGTACGTTCATCGGCTACGTATGTGCGTTGCGGAGGTGACTTGCTGTTGATTCTTTTGTTTACCAGGAGCCACGGCTAAATAGAAGGCAATAAATTAGTGATTGCTGGCACACATCGGGTAGTGAACGACTTACACCCTGTCCATAATAATTGTGGCAAAATTAGTAATATATCATATGATTATAAACATACTGTAGCCAATGGAATTTCTGACTTGTTTATTAATTATCACCCGCGAACGAAGTGAGAGAGTCGATATTATTTTCGTTGAAGATTTAAGTATATGAAATTTGTATATTTGTCTGTCCACCAGAAGGCAGGTAGAAAGAGTTGAGTAATGTTCGTAATTCTTTGCAGGGAGCCTGGTAGGTTGACCTAGATATGACCCATGCTAACAAACTAGGATTAGCTGGCCATCAAAAATGACGGCAATAAATGTTGTTAACTGTCCACCCAAAGAGAGGCAAAAGGAGTTGAGTCCTAATAATATTTTTTTCAGGCAGTCAGAGAAGTGAAAAATAGCAGAAAAACAGAATTAGCTGGCCATCAAAAATAATAGCGTTGAATTTGCTCCCTTTCGCGGATGTTGATCTTACGACACGAGGTGTTTAGTTTTTTATGTTTAAATCTTCAAATGATTCTCTTTCGAAGTAGGAGCGATTAGGTGAAAAAATATTCCATGATATTGGGGCGGCGTGAATTGAGATCGCACGAACTAGGGGGAGTTTCTGTTGTACACATTTTTGGACGTTACACTTATTACAGTACCTTACTTGTTACGTTTCATAAGTGGACCTAAAAAGCGTGCTATNTGGGAAATGAGCTTGTGACGTCATAAAAACCTAGTACGTTTATCAGTAGCTATTTTACATTGTTTCTTCATCATTTCATTTGAGCCTCCATGAGTATCCTACATGTCCTACAATCTGCATAGTTGCACAAAAATATGTATCAAAGCATCGACGATCTTTTTGTAGATTTCTGAGGGATAAAATTTTGAAAGAACGTTGGTTAGGAGGCTTATAAAACAGCAAATGAATTCAACCCGGCAAATTCCCGCATAGGCAGAAGCACTTTTGGATTCAAGTTTAACGTCTTTGAAATGAATTAAATCAAGTGAGTTTTATAAAGAGTAATTTGGCAATCGGAAGATGGAATCATCTGGTTGAAAACCTTCACGTTTTTTATTTATTCTTGTCTTCTGCCAATGACCTGTTATCATCCATAATTCAAATGACTGCAACAAAAAATGGTGCAGATGCGCATGTTTAAACACCGATACAGAAAAACTTTTTACCGAGATTTCTATAGAAATCATTACATCAGAGAAGCAAACTTCTTTTCTTTCAGCGAAGTAACATGAAAGCAAAAGTCTATACATAATACGCAAAAACCCTACAATTGCTCAGTAAAATTAGACATATAAAACATCAGATACTATATATACGCTGCGCGCGTTACAGCACTAAGTGTCGCGTCCGACTCGCTCAAGTAAGTTAAGTAACTTGGAAAAAAATTACCTAACAGTATTCCCCACACCTCGCTGCTGAGGTGCCAGTAACCCTAACTTCCTGCTGTTACTATCACTGAGGTACCTGCCGTGGTCAGTGCAATGAGTGTATTAAAGCTAGCCGAGAGCAACGTATGTACAGTGTCAATTTTTACCGTTGAAGACGCGTACCCACGTTGTGAATAGGTTTTGTACAGTTTCATTTGGTAGTTTAAACTGACGAATGTTAAATCCATAATTTTTCTAATGATGCTGTAGTTTTTACAATAAGGAGCGAAGGATCTGTTAATGACGCGTACGCGACCGCACAGCTTAGGTCCAAATTTTACAGACACTCTTCGAAATAATAATAATAAAATTTTATCCTTCAGAAAGCTAAAAAAAAGTTCGTAGATGCTTTGATGCATATTTTTGTGCAACTATACAGATTGTATAGGACATGTAGGACACTCTGGAGGCCCAAATGAAATGATGAAGAACCAGTGTAAAATAGCTACTTCTTAACGTACTACGATTTTATGACGTCACAAGCTCATTACCAATGGAGCACTGCAGCTTGGGCCCTCCGCGTGCTTCAACCTTGTGAGCCTCATCATCTTTGCTGTGTTAATAATATTCCTGGGGATATAATACTGATTCCTTATTAGACGCCATGTAGAAGAATTCCGTAGGAATTGTATGAAGATTCGCCGATGAGTTCCCAAGAGGAAATCATACCCAACATTTTCTGCTTGTAGAATGTAGCCTCTAAACTTTCATCAACGAATATCCTTCACGATACTTTTACCTTCTTTGCGATGCGTACTTGCCTCGTATATCGTCTTGTTTAGATTTCCATCACGGTACGCTAGATTAGGCAGGTATATTGTGTCATAAAACTTATGAATTTCGAAATCTTACTCTACTCTTATTTTAAAAGAAGGCCAGATGAACCAGCGTACGTTCAGCGGCTACGTACGTGCGTTGCGGAAGTGACTTGCGGTTGAATCTTTTGTTTGCCAGGAGCCACGGCTAAATAGAAGGCAATAAATTAGTGATTGCTCGGCACACATCGGGTAGTGAACGACTTACGCCCTGTCCATAATAATTGTGGCAAAATTAGTAATATATCATATGATTAGAAACATACTGTAGCCAATGAAATTTCTGATTTGTTTAATTATTATCACCCGCGAACGAAGTGAGAGAGTTGATATTATTTTCGTTGAAGATTTAGGTATATGAAATTTGTATATTTGTCTGTCCACCAAAAAGCAGGAGAAAGACTTGAGTAATGTTCGTAATTCTTTACAGGGAGCCTGGTAGGTTGACATAGATATGACCCATGCTAACAAACTAGGATTAGCTGGCCATCAAAATTGACGACAATAAATGTTGTTAACTGTTCATCCAAAAAGAGGCAAAAGGAGTTGAGTCCTAATAATATTTTTTTCAGGCAGTGAGGTGGGTTGTCTGAGATGTGAAAAATTGCAGAAAAACAGAATTAGCTGGCCATAAAAAATGACGGTGTTGAATCTGTAACTCCCCCCGAAAAAAGGCAGTAAGAGTTGAGCGATGTCAATAATTCTTTCTATAGGGAGTCAGGTGCCTTGACTTAAATGTGAACAATGCAAAAAAAAAAAAAAAAAAAACTAGAATTAGCTGGCCATCAAAAATGACAGCGTTGAATTTGCTCCCTTCCGCGGATGTTGATCTTACGACACGAGGTGTTTTAGTTTTCTTATGTATTTAAATCTTCAAATGTTTCTCTTTCGATCATCCTCGCTAATCCACCTTTTTATAAGGTACTATAACCCCGCCGCACTTAACTCTAGCGTGCTTGATCCCCCTCAAAGACAACATGTGTAAAAACCTGCAATGTGAATAATGTCATGGAATGAACAATGCAAAGTATTCACCTCCTTAAAAAGCGTGCTATTCCTATCAAAACTGATGCTTGGTCGAGGTGCTAAAGGGTTAAGGCGTATTTGATTCGCTCACTTCCTGGTATTGCTGAATTGTTATATATGCGTTTTGCACATACAACATTCCAATACGTTAACTTCTACATTCAAATGTGAAGACACATTTTGTATCAATCGATTTCACGTTTTTGAATGCAACCACCGACTGTCTACAGGCCAGGCTGAAATAAGGAAGGCAAAAGGTCATAAACCATACCATGCAAAATGTACTTGCTTTCCAGCATCGCTAATGTGAGCGACATGGGTAATTCTCAATGACCTTCCGGTCGGAACCGATGTCTATAAAAATTGTCCTTTAAAACCTGTAACCACAGTTTCGGAGATATTTTCTAGTCTAATAAACATACAGCTAACCCACAGGCAGATTATTCGATATTTAGCCTTACAGTACTTAACATTGTCTATTGCATTCTGCATGTAGCACTTATTTAGATGTAGACCTCGTACCTTATGGTTTGCGTCTATCGAGTAGCATGCTTGCTACTTATTATTGGATTATATCACATAAGTCTTGTACAGTAGGTATTATAAGATGTAAATAAACAAGAAGATCATTACGACATCCTTCACCATTCTGCACTGAAGCCTGATAACATTACTCTGCAATAAAGTTAAGTTTCACAAGCCAGTACGATGATGATCTCAACTAGAACTCATCTACGCACGGAATTAAACACTAACAATACTCGAGTATATACTACAATTATTTGAAAACATTACATGAATGATCTACACTTAACTCTCTGTTACCAGAGTAGCTTCAATTTGAGTTGATTTAAGTCTTGAGTGTTTGATCCATTGCTCTGGATTGCGATTACCACGTGAAATATGTTTGAAATTGGTGAAACGATTGCTTTAGAGCAAAGGTCACCAAATCTTTCTTCGAAGTGGGCGAACAATTGCGGAAAAAAGTTACGAGCGAGTCCAAATATTCATTAAGTTCCACACCTGCAAGTCACAACAAAAGCTATGAAAAAGAAGAAAAATATAAGCTCTGAATTCCGTGCGTGGTGTGCAATGCACACCAAAAAGATAAGCAACCCATTTTCTTTTTTTCACCGTTCTCTTTGAATACGACATTAGTAAAGAGAGAGTTACATCAACCTACGGTACTGTGGACATGCATATTCGAGTCCCACAACCAAGTAGCAGAAGCTTCGTAGGATTGTTCAAATTGTTATTTGGTGTTCAAGATCTCATCAATATTTGTGTCTGAACTGCTGAATAAAATCAAGAGAATTGCTTAGTACCGCTGGCGGACCTGGTGAGCTGACGTCTCGGACCGGGATAGGCCCGTCAATAAAGGTACAATCAAACTGAACTCACACCCTTATACTTGAAAACCCACTCGCACTGGCTCGTGCTGCAGATATAGGCCAATTGACCTTCTTTTGATTAAAGTTATGGACACATATTAAAGTCATTCGAGTTGAGTGTCTCGCTGATACTCGGGTGTAACACACGTTATGACCCGTCAGCGTGAGTCAGGCCTCCAAAGGTTCTTTATCACTCAAGTGAGGTGATAGAGAGATAACAGTACGAGCTGTTCCTCAAGATCATACGCTATTGTGACTATAGGTGTGTCAGCTGTGTGCGGGACTAGTCAAGGAACACCAGGAACGTGTTGCAATGTGGCCCATTCCATTGAGATTCACCCACTGTGAATTCGTTTGGCCCAAGGATATGGGGGAATACGATGCGATCTCGGCGCCCCAAAGCACTGTTGCGGAACTTGCATCAATATAATATGAAAGCATCACCGCAGAGCCCTTTACAATAATTTATTTGGTAGTGTTTTAGGAATACAAGTTTAGCAGTATTATTCAGCCAATATGCAGCAGCAATGAAAATATTTATTTAATTTTTGCTCAACAATTGATCTCGTTTGCATACAAAGTAATGTTTGTAAGTAATGGTGGTGTTCCCCAACAACCAACGACAACAATTTGTACGTTGTCATTGGTATTACATCCGAGGTTACTTTACTTAATTATTGCATATTTCCTTGAGGACCGGGGTAACGCGGGTGACGCATAGAGTGATATTGCAACATGCCTGTCATAGGTATTTGGAAAGTTGGGTTCGAGCACGTTCGATTGGGGCATCAAAGTTCATCTAAGCCTAGCCCAAGTGACTTAACTTGTCCGGAAATGCAGATTCTGAACTATGTGAAATAGTCCTTCCAATGGTTGCAGGCTGTCGGGTCGTTCAGCTCTTGACTAACAGAAAAACAATGTGCGAATTGATCTCTTAAAATTCTCTTAAAATCAGAGTCGAGTAGAGATATACGCATTCCATAACCTTCATGTCAATGCCATTTTATACTTCGTCAAACGTAATCTCTTAACTTAAAAAATATTAATGGAAAATATGTTACGAAGACCGGGACTCACCATGAATTGGTAACAGGACAACTTTCCATTTTTCATTTAAAAGCTATTAGATATTGTATAATATGCATTATAATTATTTTATTTATTAATAATCTATTACATACTTATTTATACAGCTATAATCCGCTCAACTCTTCCACTGCAGAGAGGCTAAGACAGCTAACTGGTGATTATGTTGTCCTTGTTTTGATGTGAACACATCAGATAGATCACAGATACGGTAACGCTATTCCAACGCTACAACGGTCGCACCGAGTTCTTCGTTTCCTTGGTCACTTCAACATTGCTCTCGATCCACTTCACATGTAGAATTTTGCAATTATTTGTGGATTAATATTTGTGCAAAGCTGACATGAGCGCTCTATAGTGGCTAACCTCATTGGGAGAAGGAGCCATCAGAACTGTGCAATGCTTGCGAAAGCGTTTTGTTTCCAAAATTAACTTCAAACGTAGATGTATATAGCTGTTTACTCCGAAATTTTTCGTTTTAAATATTTAGTATAAAATTATTTTCATAGATATATATGACACTCATTTATATGTATTATGTTGGATTTTTAAAAATTATATGACACTCATATATATTATGGTAGAATTGTTAAAACTATGATACTACCCTTTCAATTTATTACAATGAGTATAAAGCTGTTATCCAAAATGTTCGATTGATGAAAATATGGCAGTTGCTATTTTTACTTAGAAGTTGTAGGGGTGGCAAAGTTCGCCGAGGACACAGAGCGGACTCTTTGATAAGTTCTACTACTCTACTTCTCTAAAGGAGAGCAGCAGTCAATCATGCGAAACAGTTTAACCATACTTTGCCAACCGTGGGCCTCAGTTATGCTTCGCTTGATGAAATTCAAAAATCATCAACATCCAGTCGCTAATTCCATTCCCATGATTAGAGCTCTCGCTCCATTATTACCAGCACAGCATCATCTTGCAGTTTCACATCAAGATCTCCCGCAATTGTCTTTCTTTCAATTTCGTATCTATCTTAATTGCAGTGTCGGGATGTTTTCCAATACACAATTGCTCAAACACTGTTTGGAATTTTTTAATACCCGCTGTTTCGTTAGAGACTAAGGACGTACACGATTGGGACATAAAGTCAAGTTGCTTAGCTTAAATCGAGCGGAAAGTCAATTCAGAACGTTCTTTTCGCCACTTTCACTTGAGTTTAAGGCTTTAAGTGGAACCGGCTTGGGCCTATAACTTTTAGTGTGCTCCGGAGATCGTCTGACTTTATTTAAGCTAATAAACTTGACTTTACCCTAACGTAAACAAGAATTGTGGCATTTAAACAAACTTTTTTCCTTTCGGTGAATTAATATTAAAACAAAAGGAAATTTTTTTGCAATTTTGACCTCCTAAAACAACGATTCAAAAAAATTATTAGTTAGTTGTCTATCCAAGCAAGAAAAGAATAGACAAAACTTATTTTTTGGTTAACTTAAGTATATTTCTCACATTTACCCATGTCATAGATTGGTAAATGATAAAAATATATCAGTCACTCGCGCAAACCAGTGTTGTGTTTTGTTTACATAGTGCCATCACTGCCGCGTCCGATGTAAGTATCACAAATAACCTCTAAAAAGTTAGCTGAGCCAGTTCCATANTAATTACCTGAAGATACATGTTGGCGCTAGCTTCTGTCAAATTCACGTATTTTTACTGATTCCACACAGCTGCTTGTTTTTGGCATTCATCTCCGAATAAAGAAGTAACTGCAGCACTGCATTCGTACTTTTTAGGGAACATTGTTGCTGCTTGCGAATAAAAAATCCATAATATTTACTTCCAAGGATACTTAACTTTTAAATGTTAGGAACGTAGGACAGGTTTTGCTAGAGACATCATAGCCTAAGTTAATATTTTACAGCTTAAGTCCTAAAATCCGTTCGATTGGGACACTCTTAAATCGGTACGACATGTCAAGTCAAGTGCACTTAAATATTCGACAGCAATGTCCCAATCGAATACGTCCTAATTACCTGAAGATACATGTTGGCGCTAGCTTCTGTCAAATTCACGTATTTTTATTGATTCCACACAGCTGCTTGTTTTTGGCATTCATCTCCGAATAAAGAAGTAACTGCAGCACTGCATTCGTACTTTTTTCAGTAATGCCGTATAGTGACCTCAGGCCTAAAATAAAATAAAATAAAATAAAAAATGAAATACTAAATTGACAAATTGCAGAGCCTGGCACGATGGCCATCGCCGATTATACGATGGCGATGGCGTGTAGACATTCGCCATCGGAAAAACTAGGATGTCACGATGGAACATCGCAAAAATCCATCGTCAAAGCAATGGTCCGATGTTCCGATGGAAATCGTGTCAAACAATCGGCGATGGCAGATTTCTCCATCGGCGATGGTGCTATGAGGAAGAAATGGTCCGATGAAATAACTGAACATGCCATTGGCGATGGCATACGATGGGCATCGTCATCGGTTGGACATCCGATGCCGATGAAATAATATAATAAGGCTAAAACTACAGAAAAACAGCCTTACGAGTTTTAAACATTCATTTTCTTCAGTAACATTAAACATAGAGGGATGTTGCCGCAGTTCTCAAGCCCCATTTTGTAAAAGCCCCTCAGGGGGCATAGGATGGGCCATGGGTTAGGTTAGTTAGGTTCGCTCATCCTATGTTATGGGGAGTAGCGCCCCCAGTGGGTTTGTGTAGGTTACCTTAGCCATTAGCTAGGCCTTCGGGACGGCTGTCTTTCGTGCCCACTTTGCTTCATTCCCATCTTTTACTCGTACTGATCTTTCTTCAATCTGTTCTTACTCTTCTTTCCCGACTTGCTGTTCCCATGTGCGTTGATCCTGTGTGGGAACACCCTCGTACATGGGTTCCATGTGTCTATCGTCACACTGTGTGTCACTTGCTTCTTCCTCTGTTAGATCGCCGTTGCTGTGGAGACGGAGACTTAAACTACTCAAGATAATAAATAATTTTGTAGAAGAAGAATTTTTTCCAGCTAAACCAGCTGCCTGCCGCTGAGCCCTCACAAAATTGCAGTGTCCGTCGCATACACGTGTCTTTCTGTTTCTTTCGGTCTTTCTTCTAGTTTCTCATCCTTAAGGTTTATTTCATCTTTCTTCTTCCATCCCGTCCTTTACAAGTTATACATTTATTTGTATTATGACCCATGGTATGCTGTGATATGCTTTAGTGTGACGTATTTTGCGCTATGTACCAAGTTAGTGGGAGTTAATGAATGGGCTACTAAAAAGATATATTTGTGCAGTCTCCCCTGGGAGCTCAGGGGCGTTTTTCAATCAAACGCCGGTGTTACCCTCACAGTGTTAGACGTGTAGCAGTGTATACGACGTGAGATCTCAGTGCCCAACAATGTGTTGCGGAATTTTTGGCAAGCTTAAACATATACATTTCTGGCTGAGTCTTATTTTGGCTGTGTTCTTGGATATAAAGTCAAGAAAACTACACATAAGTGCTTCACATGCTAGAATTGAAGAAATATATGGCAGTCATACATTTGTAATACTAATATTCGAGTATCATAGTCGATATTGGTTAACAAAAACAGTGTTACCCAGCTCATAACCCTAAAATTAAGGAGGGTTGTCGTCGGTGTCTCCCAGTGTTACCCAACCTGTGTCGCATTGGAGGCCTGTGTAGCACATGGTGACTCCGAAGGCCCGATTGCAACAGACCCCAGGATGGGCAAGTAGTCCTAAGGTTTGGTGAATCAGGTTCGCCCATCCTGAGTTACGAAACAGCGACCCAAGGGAAATGTGTAAGCTAATCTAGACATTAGCTAGGCATTTGGGACGTCTCTCTTTCGAGCCCACTTTGCTTCCTTCCTGATTTAGTACTTTGCTGGCTGTATTCTAAT
>LQNS02278094.1:8241630-8254862 GCA_001587735.2 Parhyale hawaiensis | reverse complement strand
TTGACTCATGTTTGTCATTACGTTTGTTAACAGTATAACTCAAAAAGTTATGAACGGATCTTCAAGAAAATTGCACAAGCTATTATTACTATCAAAAGGCACAAATGATTAGATTTTGGAGTTAATGCAAAGAAAATTATGGTTTCAGAGTCAACTTGAATTTTTTGCTACCGTTGCCTTACTTGGCGGAGGTATGCGCTCTCAGAGTGCTCTAGTTTGATTATACATTAGGTTAAGTTTAGCTGCACTTGATTATTCATGCTCATCTGCGGTGAACCATTGATATCTTGTGGCAGCTTAACCTGCGCTCGTTGTAGATTCATAAGTGTCAGTGATACTGTATGTTTCTGTGCATACCGTCACTTTCGTGAATGAAGTTACAAACTTGGAGTATTCATTACCGAAATTTTTTTATCCAATACTCCATAAATTATCCACTGAACGAAGAGCAAAGTTACTAAAATAGGTCAAGAGTGCGAGGCTTTTTAATTCCGAAGCGAAAATAACAGTTTACTCTTAGAGAAATGTTGCGCTGCTCAGCCCTCGGTGGGGCTTCGCATACACTGGGCTCTGCTCTGCCTCCCGCTTTCTTTTCTATTTACGACACTTTTTGCGGAATTCGCCAAGGTCAGTTTGGTCGTATATCTGCTGAGGTAGCCGTCTTTTATTTGCAGCTATAGCGTCTACATTGTTTCTGCAAGCAAAGTTTGATTTCGTTCCTCTTCCATTAACTCCTCAGTTGCTTACAAGTTTCGTTAGTGTATTGTCAGCGTGGAGTTCGGTATTTTTCGTGCTCAAATTGCCTACCTGAAACTGCTCTTGCTCCTCCTTCCGAAGAGTTGCTCGATCACGTTTCATTGTGGCTTCACGACCTTTGTAAATAGTTTGAACGAGGGAGATCGAATGCTTTTTTGCCTGCATAGTTTTGGATATCACAGCATTTATTATTTACACAAACGGGACCAAATTCTCGTCGCACAGATTATTGCATTCATATTACTTGATAACTCAGGTCTGTGTTACTGTGTGGTTCCTTTTTCTCCTTTGTCACAGTCTTGTAGTTTCTCTAGCGCTATTTTCTACATGCTGCCACTAGTTATTCAGCTAGATGCATGACGATAATAGCCATGTAGTACGGTAAGTAGGTATCATATAACTTTAGCTACGTTGGTCGCAAGTGCTTTCTTGTAGCTTCTCTGGTGCTTTTTTTTATATCGCTAAAAGCTATATATTTCTAGTGGAACTGTTGTTATTGTCGCAATGAAAGTCTTGTTATTTGTTAAAGTATATTCATGTATCGTTCTCTTTGGCTTTTTTCTTTTATTTTACCAAAAGTTTTTATTTTTTTAACGGATGTATTTTGAGTGAATAAGTGAGTTTGGTATAATTGTTGTGAACGGTCATGTTGATCACCACCTGGCTGGTACCCTTTACACTGGTCAATATATGGACTACGCGGTGTGGCTTTCTTTATAAGAACAGGAAATGCCGATCTATCTCCCTACCCTAGCGGCTCAAAGGATATTGATTTTGTGGGGAAAATATTACCGAGCTTGTAAGGGCGCGCCGGCTCCTAGGCAAGTTGACTTCGGTCTTATGACTTCTTTTAAATTTTTCTGTCCGTGAATGAGTAAAAAAAGGATTCAAGCTTAAAATAGTAAACAATTTCTCATTTCAAAACCTTTGCATCTTATGCTTGGCGGGGACCGTAATATCTGAAGTGTAGAAATTATAGCAAAATTACGGATTATTCGATCAGAGACGCTGTTTCTTCAATCACGCGCCGCCGTTGAGGAGCCGTCCATCAACGCCAACGGAAGAGCATATTTTCCTGCCAGTCTAAGCGCCCGTGCTGTGGGGCGAAGTATATCGGGTGAAGCATTAACTCTCGCCCCACTAAAGCCACCATTTTACTGGCATCTGTTGAGTATCAGACCGCTATCAGCTACAACTTACCTCCATATCTGCCTCTCAGTTAATGCGTGATGCCGAAACGAGAACTTCAACATTTCGGTGAGTGACCTCCTGACTCGGTGTAGGCGAGGGCATACGAGCTCGCATGCTTAGTTTTGCCTTCGGTGTCTTATTTCACAACTAAACACGATTCTAAATGCCGTTTTGTATTGGTCAATTCATTGTATTTAATTTGTTGAATTTTTTAGTCTTTCTGTCGCTCTTGAAGCATCAATAAAAAGAATACTTTAATAGCACGTACCGGTAAACAGTCTATCCCAATGTAACTTGAAACCAGGTGCAACAGAACCTATATAGATACGCGGGTTTTCGTGACTATTCTACTTTTGTATTTGTTCTCTGATTAAATTAAAATAAAAATCTGCTGTTAATGTTAACGCTACTTGAGAACTTTTTCTAAATTCTGACTGCTTAATAATTTTTGTTAGCCCCTTCAAAGCCTTCCGCTGGTCGTAAAATAAAGCGTCGTAGTCCTGCCATTCTAACTGACGCCGTACTTCACACTGTCGTGTTCTGAGAAAAATAAAAAACAGCTGATGCACACAACTTTAATTTATCTTCAAGTATTATCTAAAATTACGATTCGGATGTTTCAGAGTGACAAGTATACGATCGAGGGTTGTGAAAACTAGGTAATTACTAATTGTCGAATCGTCACCGCTTTGGGGAACCAATTACGATCAACAAAATAGCAACAAACTGCTTCATGCCCTGCCTTCGATTTAAAACTTCACTTGCGGAGTTATAGTTTCGCGTAATTTCATTCTCGATTGAAGTTTGTTCTAAAGCTCTTTTTTCTTTTTTCGTACGTCCTTTGTGAACACGTCGACCGTTTAAAGGCAGAAACAACTCTACGGTGTTCTATCCCTAACCTCGAGTGTTGCCGCAACGTGTGCTTGAGTAGTTGCCCTAGCTGTACACTGAGGTAATAAGGTACCTAAATCAACTAGGAAATAACACACCGCAGATCTTATGGTTAGCTTCGCAACACAGCCGTCTCTTATCACTTTTGATATCACGTCTCTAAAGCAGGCGGCATCACTGTTTCTGTTAGTTTACTGTGGCTGTTACGTAGACGTTCATTATCACTGCCGATGATGCACCAAGATGCATGGAAAACAGGTAAAATCGATGCACCTAAAGAGACCAACCTTTGTAAAAAAAATAGTAGCGATTTGCGTGTTAGTATGTAACTTCTTCTCACTTCGCACGTATCACAAAACTACAAAACTTTTGTTCACTTTGTTTTTGCGGAAATATGTTTTGACAGAAATATGTTTTTCTGTCTGCGGCAATGACACACCAAACTACGCCATGAAACACCTACGTGCATCGAAACTTTTCTCAGTGTAGTACAATCTTTATGAAATGTGGAGCAGTGCAATAAATGAACTAGCTATAAAAATATAATTTTGGGGAGAAGTTCACTCACCAGATAGAGAATCACACCCCCTGGTCACTGCCTGAGGGTGATACATAGTGTAACTCGACACTTTTTGAAATTAGCGTATGTAAGAGGGTTTCAGCTAAGGAATTCCCACTGCGTGAGTGTCGATAATGTTGTTAGGTAGGCATGGTATAAGCTTCAACATGTATATGTTGTAGACTTTTGCCTTCGAAGCTATCATTTTTCATAACAGGAACAAATTAACAGAATTCTCCTGTATTCAGAGATCGAACCAGCCGCCAATATACAATTCATGTTGGGTCCCTTCGCTGATCGCACGTTTCCTGTATTAATTCCTCACAGTGGGTGGGCAAAACCTGGGCACTGGGTGGGCAAAACCTGGGCACTGGGTGGGCAGCTGCCGACCGCCACATTTGCAATTTGCCGCCCAGTTAACATGTTAACCGGGGCTTTGATGTGCATATTATGACGGGCTCGAGCGAGGTACGTTGAGATGCCCTCTACGTACAGCCAACTGTGACCCCTCTGCTTGCAGCCATTAACATCTGCTGTCGTATATAGAACACACTCGGCTTGCCTGCACCCTAGCAAGCAGCGACTGAAGCCAGCACCGCCCTTTCTCAAGTTATGTGCATTGCTTCCGTGTAAATATACACACACGCAGCGGCGAACGTCTCTGCAGGGCTCTGTTCGTGCACCGTAAACGTTTAGCCGTAGGGAACTGCGAATAGAACGTGTCCCATAATGTGCTTGGCGGTGAAATGAACCCAGCCGACTTTTGTAGTGAATTTGAAAATATCTATGTTTTATAGTAAAGTCTTTGTTTCTAAATTGGTAGCAGTTATAAAAAAAGCTGCTTTCACTTTATAGCTACCGGTTGGTTACCTACCATATGTCGTGTCTCGAGTAATGGCTTTGTTGCTAAGTCATTTTGCCACAAACATGGGAAAGAAAGATGTTATTACCGTCTCATTTGTGAGTTAGCTGTGGATGTTTGTTTTCTATGTGTATCATTGAAAAATAGGTACTCTAATCGAAAAGAATATAGTTTTTTCTCATGCTAATGTGCGCAGTATACTATGGTCAAACCAGCGTATGCAGTCCTTTAGGGGCGGGGCTGAATTGAACGCAGCAGTGCCAAATCTAATCTATTGAGTGATGCACTTTGAATATTCTTTAATAAATATATTTTTATCGATTGAGACAAGTTATACCACGCGATTAAGTGAAATTTGACAAATTTGCTTTGCGTTCTTCGCCACCACCATCGGACTCCTTACGCTGGTTTGACTATAGTACTGTGGATTTTAGTTTTTTTTAACCATCTCAAGTAGGTCTGCTTATAATCCAAGTTGCAATAATTACCTTAGGAAGCTATGTATCTTTTAGTCTAGCTCTGTAATCCCGTTGAAAGAAAAACGTCAGCGTGACGCTCAGTTTCATCAGAGTGACGTCATTTTTAGCCACTACCCTCAGCTAGGCTTGAGGAACAAGTTCCCCTCACTTCTCCGACCGAACCCCTCGTTTTGACTTTGTGCCCTTCATCTGTAAGTGTAACTAATCGTACCTAGCATATTACTCCGCTTCTATACGCACGAAGGCACCATGCATGCACGACGCTCCCGCTTGCATGCAACCGTTTCCTAACTTAATGTGCATTGCTTTTATTCAAACGCGCCCCAAGCACGCCCTGCTGCGCACCCCCGACTGGCACTGCTGCACTAACACAAACAACCTCCTGCTGTCGTGGCCCTCACCCCTCAGTTCGACACGTATACTACGCCCTGGTTGGCGTAAAACTGCGTTACAATTGGTGCTCCGCAACCGATAAATTCATGACAATTATACTTAAAAAATTATGGTCGGACTGTCCGCATTCTGCATCCCCTTCTGTAAGGTATTTGCAACTCAAAGAGTATAAATTTTCACCTTATTTAGTAGGTATAGATAATCCAAATTGGAAAGTCACCAGCTCTTAGTGCCATTTTCCCTCCTTCTTTATCATTTTCTGAAGACACTCCTAGTAATACGGAATTGGTAACACTGTGCCAACATACGCCTTAGGTGCAGCAATAAGTCGTGAGGGTCTAATTCATTGTTATATTGCATAGTTTCACATCCCTGCCAAAGATCAGGGCCACCGCAGAAGCTAAAACCCTAATATTTAGCTCTGTCGCGGGGCCGCGACCGTGGCCCGAAAATTTGTTAGGGAACGTCAAGTTTACTTACAATTAGTCAACAATGTCATCTCGTTTGTTCTTGTTTATAACTTTCTTATCTTGTTCCTGAATTCAATAAGTTTCTCGATACCTCGGCGATAAGAATCTCCTTGTTTGAGCTGAAGAATTCGTTCGACACAGGTCTCAATTCCACATCATTATTGAACAATACACCACATATTGCATTCGGAAGTGATTGAAAGAGATGCAAGTAGGACAGAGCCAAGTTTGGCGGGTACCATGTAGGTATGGATCATGAGGCAATACTTCCCATCCAAGTTCTTTAATTGCAGCTTTGATCACATTGGCGACCCCAGAACTGGCGTGATGCAGGCAGCATCATTTTACCGATTTGATCTTTTTTGGTGAACTGCTTCGTTGAGCCGTCCCTGCTGACGTACGCTGCATTCACAGCATGGTTTGCATTCTGGCACATTGCAATGGATTATGTCTGCGCAATCCCACCATTCCCACAACATGGTCTTTGTAGTTATATGGTCTTTTTTGCTCGTGGAATCGCTTGACTTTCGGGCTGAGCCATCCTTTACGCTGTTTAATATTGTCGTGAGGACACCATTTTTCATCGTCATAGAAAGAAAATGGGACCGAATGTTGACACTCAGCTTGTGGCCCTCCCTGTCTTGAGTGATGCCGATCCAGCAACTGACACAAATTGTTTAACGCTGATTTCTGTTGTTTTTGTTCAAAGGTTGTGGCACTTATGCGCCAAGTGTCTGAACCTTACCCTATACTTGAAATTACGAGGTTCGCCACAATTTTTTTATCACAATTCACCTAGTCCGGCACGTCTTTGATCGTCTAGCGTGGAATTTCGGAAAGAAGTTGGTTTAATCGCTCATCGGCAAACTCAATTTGTCGAGCGGAGCGTGACCCGTCCTGCAGTTGAAATATTTTTCTTTTTTAAAGCACAAAAATCCACGGGGAGCGATACCTTGAGGCATCATTTCTGCTCTAGACATGCCACAAATCTTACGAGCAGTTGGGGTAGCATTAATACCTCGATTTACTGCAAAAAGCACACGTTCACAAAAAGCACACGTTCATTTACTGCCAGTTTTGTTGGCAGTCCATATTTATGATCTGAAAGTGAAACGATAGTAGGTATTGAAATTTTCAAAAATCAAATACGCTATCTTGTAGAGCTTAGAGTTCTCATTAAAACCACAAAATCTCTACAGTGTGGTCCTCTTCTTCATCAATTTTTCTAATGACAAAATAAACGCTCACGTATTATTCATCAACCCAATATTACTTCTCTTGCTCTCTTTTGCCAAATTACTGACATGACCGTCTGCTATTGAGTAGTTTCCACTCATCATCAAGGAGCCTCACTATTACAAAATTATATACTCTTGCATCGAAATCTGTATTATATATAGGTCCTCTGATTATGTTCGCCCAGTACATACATACGTTCGCTCTTGGGTCAAACCGGAATGATTTCGCACTACCATCCATGGGTGTAGCTCTTCGGTGCTTTCTTCCTAACCGACTTTATTTCGAATCAACCTTTTTCTTGTGCGTCATAACGTTTTCGGTACGATTTCTCAATGCTTTTAATTTTCTTGGTGTTGAGAGTTCTGGGTCCGGAATCTCAGAACTTGACCTATATTTACGGCACGTAAAGTGTCCAGCTGCGACCCCTATAGGCCTAATGTGTTGACGCAACGGTTAATGTTTGATCATTTTTGTTGAATTATCAATTTAAACTAATTCAAATACGGTTACTAATTATGCATTACGTATTGCTGACGGGGAAACGATTTTCGAATTATATTAAGGTCAGTGTAACGAAGTGACATCGTGCGTTCTGACAACGAGACTGTACCTGCATTCTACGTGCCCGTAACTTACGGCATGGTGTGAACTGTCAAGTCCTACATTGTTCAATATGAACTTTGTGCCTGTTTTGAATTTTTTATGCAACTTTCTTTGACTAATTTGTGCTGACAAGGCACAATGCTTTAGCTAATACCGTAAGCATCAATTAGTCTGAAGTTGAAAATAGAGCAGAGCTTTTCCTCTTCTGCCTTTGTACAGCTTGCACGAATTCGTATTCTATTATGAGCTCAATGCGAACAACTTTAAAAGAAATTCTAAATTAATAATATTCTGCTCATTTATGTTCAAGTGGCCCAACTGCTTCAATACCATCAACATCAGTTTGTCTCAAGTACCATTTAGCTCATCAGATTTTGCCCTGAGCTTATGGACATGTTCCCCAAATCAGTGCTGTTCAACACGTTATGTCTCTTGTAGAGCGCTCTATTACTGCTGTTCCGTTCATTTATATTCAATTGGAATAAGTGCTTCACTGCGCGATGAGCATCAAGTTTATCTCGAGTTGCATTTAACACGCGAGTTTTTCTCTCGGGCCGTTGGGCATCTCCCTCAAGTGAGGCTGCAGAGAACAGCTGAGGGCTGCCTAGAGCGATCAACGGGCTGTTTGAATGGACGCTTGTGATGCTCTCAATCTCTCGCGCACTTCAGCCGATGTGCCGTCAAACTGAAACACCGCCGCCGCCCTGGTGCTGCTGCTATATTGCTTCATCCTCTCGTACTTGGGCCTGTGAACGAAGCTATACCCTATACGACAGGGGATATTGATTTGTCGTGTATGGTGCTATAGCTAGTCAGTGACTTCTGTACTGTGTAGCTACTAGCTACTTGATATTTTACGCGTGTGCAGTCAGTACTCTAGTGGAGTTCAGTTTACCTTGAAATTCTGTAGTTTTGATCATTTCGCAGTGTCGAGACCAATGAAGTACCGTGTAGCATTACCGGCATTCGCTGTATAGGTATTTCTGTCGCATCTCTTGACCTGCGGTCGGCTCGTCGCCGTAAAATAAATAAATAAAAATAAATGCAATCACGCCACGGTATTAGGTTGTGGGCGGGACCGAATTCGTTCCAGTTACAGACTAAAAGTTCGAACCGACTACCATTCAGCCTTGGACAGACAAGTGTAATTGCGATTTGAAAGCATTTTAAGCGACTTAAGCACTTAATTAGACTCCCAGAAAAGAAATCTAAGTTTGACTCCCGTTTCATTACTAATAAGATTTCGTGGATGAGATTCGTTCCATGTACACAGTCGAAAGCAAGTTGCTCGCTTAGCTATTGAAACGTGACAGGTTTCGGTCGACGCGACGCTTTTATAGGCACTTTGAGATAACATAGACAGTTCTTATTTATTGATGCTTGCAGCTTTTGAACGCTGCGGCTCAACACATGATTATATCAAGATTGACGGCTGCCGATCATTGCAGTCACAATTTATATAAATTCAACTGTTTTACTTGACGTTGAATTAGATCATAATTGGAAAATTTGCTGATTCGCTAGCCTAATTATGGGAGAAGCCGTGGCACATGTTTATGTTGGCACTCTCCTGACGGAACTGCGTTTGCTGTTCTACAGAAAGCGAAGAAAGCAGCAGTTCGGTATTGCAGTTATTGCCTGTCGAGGTTATTGACATTGCAGGATTTTCTCTTGCCTCTTGAGTGACGTGGTCCAGCCAGACTTCAGCTGTTAATTACTCCGTATCAGTGCCGTATGAATAAGAGGAAGCTGCGATTCACCCAGTCGATCTGAGTGTTAGGTATCATCCTAACCGATTGGCATTAATTTCCCAAGGGCGTTAATCGTCGTTCTTTCGTCCGATTTGGATCTTAGCCGTCTCAGGCGTTCTCGGTTGACGGTGAACACATGGAACTCGATTTGAAATGGGGAATCGCACGCTCAGGACGCAAGAAGTTGCGGACAAGTTGAGGCTCATAAGAGAGTAAATAACCTCTGTAAAATGGTTGCAATCGAACACGTGTTTCATATCTGAATGAAGTTTCGTTGTTATTTACAGACACTCGCACCGCGTCCCTCTTCTGCCATTTCTTCTGTTTGTTTTCCGCCTGCTGCAGCCAAGCGACGGCGTCAAGGCAACAGTACTGCGTCCATGTGTGTCCGTTTTGTCTGTTCGGAGTTCTGACCATTAATCGTGTCTATGCAGGGCTTTGGCTCAGTGTCTGCGCTATTCGTGTTGCGTGTGGGTGTGCAATGTTGCCAGCTGCAAATTCCCGCCAGACGTTAGCTTACGTTGACACTATAGCGTGTAATCTAAAAGACTTTCTGTCTTCGTTGTCGTTTCTCATTTTGACACTGCTCGATAAATTAATCCTTTGTTCCATAAGGTAACTATCGTACATAGTTGACACATAATAAAAATAATAATAAAAAGGCACTCATTGCTGTATAGTCAAAGGCTTTGAGAATTAATAAATTATCTAGTTCACACTCAGCAGTGATTTGCAAACGGGCTGCTCAATAGTTGATGAGTCTGTACTACAGATATTTTCAAACCTTTGATAATGTAGCAGTGAGTGTCTGTTTTACTATTGTAACCCATAGGTGATCTGTATGCAACAGTGAATTACAGTTGTATGGTCACGAATCTGATGTAGGTATAATTCGTACGAGCAATTGGCGTAATATAATGGCAAGCTTTGATGATCTCATTTACATGCAGTGAGTATACACTATACTGTTTTTTTTACTTACATTCCTAAAGTTTATTATTGCGATAGTGAAAAGAACAGGAAAAATAGTCGGTACCTGTAGAGCCATTTTCAGAAAATCCTTCTGTGTGTTTCTACTTGCTGCCCGTGCGACCCAATGAAAGTCCATGCAGGTCTCCTTACTCTCCTATTATTATTATTATTATTATTATTATTATTATTGAAACTTCACGCTTGGGCCCCTACGGACAGGTAATACATCCCTAAGCAAGTTAGATGGAAAAATCAGCGGAGTGCGTCTAGTGTTCTACCCACCTGAGCTCAGCATCTACCTTACAAATCTGTTTTTAATTGGAAGTTATACAATGGGATTCTGAAGTTGTGCAAACGACAAAGCGTAATGTTTACAACTGCTTGCACATCGATCGTTCCTTACTGGATCATGCGTGTTTACTGTAGCTGCTCTTCTTACGATGCTGACGCTACGTGGCACAGCACAGTAATTACAGTATCCTTAACTGCACGCATATCGATTAGTCATGGCTGAAGCGCGCGCACCTATTGCTGCAGCTGTTCCTTTACGATATACAGTAGGTAGGTACTGAAGCTACTCAAAGGTACAATTAATATCCAAAGCTTCAATCATACCCATCTTTCATTACTAAAATTTGTACGTTCGCCCTTACTTCTGGAGTGATGATGTTGGAGCTGTTCTAGTACGGTAAAATATTCGGATAATTCGTGCATGCTCGCCGGTCTTTGTAAACTTAAACTTGTACTTTCGCCGTTGCTACTGTAGTAGTAATTCTAAAGCTGCTCAACAAGTTATCATATCCATACGTGCAATCGTGCATGCTTGCCGGTCTTTGCTTGCTGAAGCTTGTGCGTTTACGGCAGCGTCTGTAAATAATATTTAGTATTCGCCCTCTCTCTATTTATCGCTTTATTGCATGTCTCGCAGGACCTGCTATACAGTGAAAGAGTTTGCGGTTTGCTGATGAACTACTGCGGTCGTGTTGCATGACTCCTGCTCGTTAAGTTTCATTAGCCCTAGTAAGTTGTCTCGCAGTTTATGAAAGTTTTGCTTGAAAACTAGATTTCCTACCAATTCTTGTCGAACTCTTGCTAGAAAAGCGATCCCGTCGAGGAGACCGTAAAATCCCTCATTTGATGTTTTTTTTTTCTCGGTGTCTGTTATTTATTAGTCATTGACATGCTCACTAGCGGTTAAACCTGCATTCTTTGTTTATCTTGGAGGGAAACACGGACTCTTTCTCGCTACACCTAAATGGATCTTTACATTATAGGAGGAAATTCAATTTGAACTAGTTACTTTTTTTCATCTAAAGTAGGAGTTTCAACCAGTTAAAGTAAAGGGAAACTGCTTGAGCTCCGCGATGGCGAATGTGACGCTCGTCTTCCTTCACCAGTTGAACTGTCGCTCTGGCCTCTGATCCCTTCGAAATATTTCTAGCCTTAATTTAGATTTAGTGTTACCTCTTTTATTTTCGTTTCTAATGGGCGTAACTTGCTGGAGTGATTCCTACACGTTCATTTCATTATAGAGCAGCATCGTTGCTTCGTGACTTGTTCGCAAGCGGTAGCAGCAGCTTAGGGTGATGAACCTATGGCACTGGACGCTAGGTACCTGTTCGAATGCTAACCCAGGTAAGCGAACTCTTGTAGCGGTTGACACGCTGACTTAGCATTTGATTGGTATATGCACGGTTGTCGTGGGGCTACTGTCCTTTCCCAGCAATGTAGAGGGTAGGTGCCATACTTTTTGATGATCCGTGGTAGACTTCAGCCGCATAGTCTACTTCTCTGGAGCCAGTTGGCCTACACCCGGAACGAGAAGTGTGCATGTGGGTTTCCCAGTAAAGGAAGCGTTCAGGTTGACTTTACCTTTACGGATTGCAAATTTGCAACGACACTCGTAGATATTTATGTATTGCAGGAAAGGTCAGGGGATGCATAATTCGGTATTGCAGGAAAGGTCAAAGGGATCACGGACCTTATTATTGTATGCAAAGCAAATTTTCAAGATGAAAAATAAGGCATTTTCGAGATAGTTTTTCGGACGTATTTGCAGTCCTCGAACACATCTAGATTTTTTTTTTTCTTTTTGTATATTCGTTAGTATTTTCAAACACGTATTGCTTCACGTTCCATGTAATAGCTCGGCAATATCCCTAGCAATGTCTGTGCCTTGCTTTCCTGTGTATCCCTTGAACTGAAGTCCTTCAATTCTTTATTTCGACGAGGCTGAGTCAGTCAAAGTTATGCTGCTTGTTCAGACTAACTGAAACTAGTTCGCAACAACAGGAAACGACAAGAATCTTAACTCACCTACTCACACTCATTCAAACTCTTGCTGTTATTCTACTAAGACGTACGTACCTCAAAGTTTTTTTTAGGAGCATGGAAAATGGTAATTTTATAGTGAAAGCTACCATCAAGTTCTGTAGAACTCTGCCGAGCCACCCCAGTTTCTTCCTACGTTACAAAATGTTTATGAAGATGTCGCCCAATACAAAGAAACATTATAAATTGATTAAGCGATTTGAAGAGGGAAAAATATAATAAGGTCGCAAAAATGACCCAAGGAAGTGGAAGCAGTCACCTCAACAAATGAGGAAATAATGGCCGAGGTTCAGACATTAGTGGAAGAATATCGGGAGCAAAAGTTGCGTTTTGTGTAATTCTTTTTTTTTTTTTTTTCATCACAATACAGCAGCTCATTCTTCCTGGTCTCACGATATTTCTGCAATATTTTCGTTAAAAAATATTTCATGTGTCGTAATCATAAGAATTCCCGCTGCAAATCCTGATAATTACGACCCTCTTCACAAGAATCATGTTTTTAGTGGTTGTCAGAAAGCTACAATCAGTATCGGTATATTACTAGGAAAACATTGGAAGCTAATATTGTGATGCACATGTACGAAGTGATAGGTCATTTAATAATTTGCGCGTCAAAACAATATAATTGGACGGGTTCTTTACTAAAAGCAGTTCAATCTCAAATAATTACGCGCCAAGCGAAATAAGCATGTACAAATCTTGTACAAATTATAAAACGCTCGACTCAGCCTAGGG
>LQNS02278094.1:8181678-8202066 GCA_001587735.2 Parhyale hawaiensis | reverse complement strand
TTGAGCACCTCAAATGAAACAGATATTTGAGGTGGGAAGACGGTATCAACGGTATCTTTGCTACGGAGCGATCACATTGTATATAAGCTGCTATTTTGTTTAAGTTTGTTGCAGTATTTTACTCAAGGTGTTACTTCTGCCTGTCTATATAGAAGACCTAAGGATGCCAGCACGATAAAGGATCATTGAAGAAAAGAAGAAAATTTAGATGCAAATAAGAGAAGAGGAGATTCCGCACCGTCCTAGAGGCATTAGGCAAACGTATAGGTTATTGCGTGAACTCTTCACGAACGGGTCCACTAGTAGATAATAGTTTGCTAGAGATACATACATATGTATTGTACGTGTGCCGCAAGTGGTGAATGCCGTAAATAGTGCAATCTCATGTCTGGCCACAAGCCTGGCGGTCTCTACGTGTGAGACGCGTCACTACCCCGTGTAGTGCCCGTGTCCGCCGCTCTGTTGGTCTTCACAGCTTGATTTATGAATGATATTGAACTCTGTCGACTGACCGCAGTGACTCATCGCACTTGTAGCCTATTTGTAGCTCTTGTCTTGAGAAGTGTAGCATGCTTGACGGTGATTAGTGCCGGCTCCTTAAGAAATGTTCTTTTTTTGTGTTTGTGATAGTTTGTGACCTTCTGCAGGTGGAACTCATTTCATGCTAATATTTTTCTGAGGCTGTTTCGTGTCGTCCTACGCTGCTTTTGTCATCTACATAATTTATCCATAAATTTAGGTCATACGAAAGATCTTTGATTCATTGGAATGTTTCTTGTAAGAAGTCATGGCGTGGTGATTTACGGGTCGCAGCTGATGGGGAAATTGTAAGTTCAGAAGCCTGCTGGGTTCTGTGGCTGGTCGCAAGTGTGCGACTATACTGTGGAGCGCCACCAAGTTAACCTGTGCACTGTCGGTAGCTGAATATAGACGGGATCTGGATCGGCAGCGTGCCACATTAATAATATCTGTTATTAAAATGTATTTTTATCGTACTACTCATGGCGGATACTACTCGTAGAGGTATACCGTTTGCTAGAGTTCCACAGATCATCACAGTCTTTGAACAGCCGTGAAACTGGCTCGATACATACACCGACCCTGTATGGTCAGGTGGACTCGAGTCAGCTTCTTGCTGGCGCCAGTTCGATGTGAGGATTATAGATGATCAAACCTTATCAAGCGTTTATCTTAAGCCATTGGAGCTCGCTTCTCATTAGCGAGAAATTTTGGTTGCTGTTTTTGTAAGCAGAGCCGCTTTGTTAATTTTAGCTTTATGTTGTCAATTTGCTTATATTAGCTCATTTCTAGTGAACGCGTTTTTTTTGTTGAATTGTGGCTCCTTATTTTCTTGTACAATTTTATTGTGTCCTTGAATATTTATCATCTAGAGGTACGCTTGTTTACTTTCACTAGGTTAAGAAGATATCCGAGTCATTTTTAAATTATAATATAAAATGCACTAATGATTATGTGGAGGATGAGATGTGACTAATTTCCAATGAAATAGAAGGTTGGGAGTCTACTGTAATATTAGTGATACGGTGCATTTCAGTGTTTAGAAAGTGCTGTAAAGAGTGAAAATTATTTTTTCGAGCGTACACCACATGCTTTCTTTCTTGATATTTTAATCTGAAAACCAATCAGGATCGGCACCACGAGCTGAAACAGTATTAATTTGGCCTATCTGCAATTATTCCATGCCACTTCTAGCGCCAGAAACTTGAAAAAAAATCATTCAGTTTTGACTCGCCTTCACCTAATTGTCTCACCAATAAGCTCTTCACTAACATCAGCATCCCTATTGGTGCAGACCCCCGCCTCCAGACGTCCCGGAGGAATAATTCCGTGCACAGCGAACTTGACCTCTCATCTGTTGTGGGAGGACAGACGCACCAGATGACTTTCCGTAAATTGTGCATCGTTCTTTTGGAAACAGGAAAACAGGCCCTAGTCAGGAGGAGTTTTAGTGATACGTTTTACTGTGGATTGAACCGATTAATTTTTGCACTAACAGAGAGAACGCTCCAGTTACTTTATCCAATGATTCAACCTGAAATATTTACTTCTGGCTTTAGAGCTGGACCTGGCTGAACAAGTATTGTGTACCTATTAGGCTACGAGTATATTCCACACGAAGTACTGACTATTTTTGATTCTCGAAATCAATGCATTTTCAGGTCTAAATATTTGCTTACATTTGCTAACTAAGAGTTTTCTGCGTGTATTGTATTAACCCCGAGATATTTCGTCTCGTGCATTCTAAAAAGACATATCTCAGTCAAACTATCGTACGAAAGTGAACGGATACTGCTGCCAGTGTAAATTAATGATATCGATGGCGGCTGTATATATTCCATTTTCAATTGACCAAGTTTGCACTTTTCCAACGCAAAAAAAAAGAGAATAGTAATTACGATAAATCTGTTAAGGGGGTTGCTTAATCATTACATCCACTTACGTAACTATTTTAAATATTCTGCCCATTTTATCAAGGCAGTTTGGGCATAGTCGAATTCTCTATAGCGTTGCCAATTCAATAGGTATTTCTGAAATTTTTCTATTTATGTAGGTTGTAGGTGGGGCTAAGATATGGGCCGAACAAAATCTCAGAAATGCGCTTATAATTTCCAACGCAATAGAAGAATTTGACCACGCCCAAACTGCCTTGGGAAAATGGACAGAGTATAGTTGGCTGGTAAAGATCAGAGTTGCAGGGCCGTCGTAGCACCGTGGGTGGTAGAGGAAACAAGTGAAGATGAGCTGTTTCAGCGGCTGTCCTGCAATGTGCTCTCCTGCTTGAAAACATGCCGAGATCTCATCTAATGGCCATAGTTAATGTAAGTATCCGAATTTATTCTCTTTGTGAAATTTAGGCTTGTTCGATTCGCCCACTGTGATCTAGGTAATGGGGCCAAATGATTTTTTGTATGGTTCAAGCGTAATCGATTTGCAATTACCGCCTCAAACCCGAACTCTCGAAATAGAATTTTGGGACAAGTTAAAAACTTGAAGCTAATCGGATTAGATTATTTCGACTGAAGTGGGCGAGTCGCATGGAATTCAGGTTGTTTGTTTGTTGAAAGCAAGTTAATTGCGTTCACTACTCGATCTTCTTTAACGTGCGAAGTAGCTACTTGCCTAACACAATCAAGCATATGTATTGCAAACCGTATGCTGAATCTGAGAGGGTAAACCTATATATATATATATATATAGGTGTATGGGATCTGTGTGGCCGGTTGCGCTCAGGGCTACTCGTAGGTCCGAGGTATCTCGCCCGTATACATTTCTTGTATAGGAATGCTCTCACTGCGACGTCCATTTACATATGGAACAAAGCAGCAAGCAACGCCAGGTAACTCCTTACTTTTCCAGCATGTGTCACAGTAATTAACAGTGAGACGAGCAATGTCAGTGATGTTGGTTGTGCTTAATAATTTTTATTCTGCACTCTGTCGACGACGGCATGACATTACAATATTACTCTGACACAATTAGAAAGGCAAATTAAGTAAATTGCTGCGTTTCCTGGACCATTGTGTTGTGCATATTGGTGCTCGTGGATGTTCGGATATTTCCTGTTAATTGACTTAGAGCGACGTCCCAGACGTGTCACCGCAAGATGCTTTCCAAAAGCAAGTCTTGTGAAGAGGTTATGCTTTAGAGCGACGTCCCTGACGTGTCACCGTAAGTTGCTTTCCAAAAACAAGTCTTGTGAATGGGTTATGCCTCAGGCACTCTACGTTTTAAGCGTTCGGCAACTCGCACGGTATTCAACCGAAGTATGATACTGTCTGTGGGTATCTTGTCCAGCGGCTATTGCTGTGCCATCGGGATGACGCTCGGGCAGGCTGAACGTCCGCTCATCCCTCTGTCGTGCAAAGTTGTACATGTTGTGCTCGTTTTTTAATTCTCAGCGGGTGAATGTTTTTTGTTCCGAGTAGAGCTTCTTAAATTTACGGAAGATGCTGGATCGACGTTTCGGTGCCATTATCCATCTTATAGCTTTCGGGATCACAGTGACAGGTGAAGACACAAGAGTGGAACAGTTGGAAAAAATGCGAATGCGGGGTGACCAATGGTCATGACAGATCAGTCTGTGACTCCAGTAACGCAACTCTTATACCTTAGTGTACAATAGTGCAGATTGGCGGAGGGAGACCGGAGACCGGCAGTCGTGCTGCCCTCCGACTAAGACTGCATAATCAAATAGCAAGACGTGGATTCCCTTCTATTTTAGCCCACCTAGTGCCTACGTAGGATTTTTTTGCCGTACAGAGCATTTCCTTCAGACATGCTTTCTCCTAGCTGAATCTTTGCCCGCAATCTGCATTTCATTGGTAATGGGTTTGTGAACTGAGTCCGCCCATCATGGGCCGCAGCTTATTTAATTATCTTCAAGAATCACAGCCACCTTCTCGGGATACATTCCTTTTGCGCCCTGCGCTCCCTGACGATATCGGCGAGGATGAACTAAGCACAACTAGGCTGATGAGAACGTAAACAGAGCTTGCTGAATATTTTTTCGGTCGTGGAACAGTTAACTCTTGGCACTTATAAGTTCGAAATCCCTCACTGATGAAATTGGAGATTTTTACACTTTATACTTGAGCGAGTTAAGCAACTCGTATAAATAAATAGATTTAACAGGCTAGGCAACACGGATCGTGTTCCAATCATGACCGCTTTCTACTGTTTCCAAGACATCCCAATTTAATTATAAATTAACGGAAATTGATTTTTCTACAGTTACTAAATAAATGCGGTACATTTTGTAGCGTCGTAATCCATTACAACTTGAGCGCGTCCCGTCACATGAATACATGTCCTATATTAAGACCAAATGTAATGCCGGTTTTTCGTAGAAATAGCATTGCCTGAAGCGTCATTTTATGAAGTGTGAAGTACGCTGCCATGGTCCTTACAGGGTCAAATATTCTGATTCCATTATTCTTCCATTAAATGCAATGATGCACTGTAAGATTGGTGCTCGTGACTCTTCCCGTAGAGAGTAACTGGAATGGGTGCTCTTGAATCTATCCATAGAGCGTCAGCCTAAATCTTTCCACAGAGCATAAGACTGAATCCACCCACAAGGCATAAGACCGAATCTACCCTTAGAGCATAAGATTGAATCTACCCACAGAGCGTAAGATTAAATCTACCCACAGAGCATAAGCCTAAATCTACCCACAAAACAAGACTGTGAATCTACCCCCAGAGCGGAAGGCTGAGCTTAGCTAGAGTAATTGTTGCTGCTGATATCAACCGCACTGTATTATCTCCTGGCATTTCATTCCCGCAGACTCCATGGCGTCCTTAATCTTCCGCACCAAATGCGGGACTGTCCGCTGTGGACTGGCAATCCTACGTGCGTTAGCTTTTGTTTTCGATTTTTATTTCCAGTGTTGCACCTACTCATACACAGGGGACCAGGAGCTTCTTATTAGGTAGCTATCAAGGAGAATCGTGCGTCGCGTATGTTAATGCCATTCTGCCATCGATGTTTTAGTGTTCTGCGCGCCTTATATGCCCTCATTACAGGAATGCACTCTGTCGTATCCCCGTTCTCACCAGATGACATTGAAAACGCACCGGTATGTCGAACAGACAAAATCTATCCTGGTGTTTTTCGTAATTGTTGAAGAAGATACTTCAATTATTAAGGTGTCACTTTGTTCAACTTGATCAGTCAATGATGTTATTCTGCTTGTAGTTTCGTATGTCCGTCTGTACTTCACGCTTTAAGTATTTCGTAGGGGAAAAATTATAGAGCATCCTTGATACGACTTAGGGAAGAAACATTAGGAGGAGGTAACAAGTTCTAAGCTGATGCTGCTCTCAGGTCACAGGTAGAAATTTCGCTGTCTGACTGGAAAAAAATCCACACGTTCGCTTGACAAAGACACCAACACGACCTTGCTGTGCTGAAAGTTTTGCCAAATATATATTGAAGCCTGCAGTTAGTAGTTACCCTTAATAACCGAATATGATCTCCACCTTCGTATGCGTGACACTGGTCTGAGTGTAAAATTGAAGAACAGTTTTTTTTTTGTAAAAATACTTATCGTTCTTAGATAATCCTTTTATATTATAATTACTACAGAATATATGTTCAAAGTACGTATGCGTGTAATTCAGTTGCAAGTAATAATCTAATCCTTTATACGTTTCCATCGCTTGTTATAATACATCGTAGCGCATATACACGAATTGCATCACGGTTTTTGAAAAATTCACCAAATTCATGTCGCGGACGGATCAATGCAGTTATTTTTTAATAAATATTTCAAATAAAAATTTCCACATTGTACATTTATGTGCTTGGAATTAAATTTGAAAATTTTAATGGTTAAGTAGCAATTACTTAGTTCTCATGGCCGCTTCGCCATCTGGATACAGTCATTATTGCTGTTTCGTTTGCTGTGCGTTAACATTTTTCACAACTATGTAAATTGAAAACTCAATATATAAAGTGTGTCGAGAGCAATATCTTACAGTGACTAACGCAGAAGCAAAGCACTTTAGGCGTGGCTGATGCATTTGTACAATTTTCTTTATGGGATCTGTAAATCTATAATTGTGACCCATCCCTTGCCGCGAGTTCCAGTGCTTGGCGAATCGTTGACTAAACGATACTGTGTTGGTCTCACCAGGCTGGTGACTTGAGTAGAAATTTCTGGATGATTTATCATTTCATATTTTTGCCTATTATCCTTGTTATTTGTCTCCTGAGGGGTATAGAGCAAAGGGTAGCTCGAGTAACAGTTCAGTATTCTCTAAACTTTGCTCCGACTTGTCGTACGGATTCCTTTTAAACAAGAGACTCTCTGTTTCCCAAAGAACCCGCCCGGAGGCATTCATGCTAACCGTTAAACAAAGGCTTTCTTTCAACCGCTTCTTAACAACACACCACTGGGCGGTGTTCTCTAAAGGAATAATGTAATGTCATATTCTTATTTTTGCATTTGGAAGACGGTAGCTACTATACGCAACTTAGGTTTGCGCATCATGTTAAATTTATATTGCCTGATGTTGAACAGGGTGTCCCTAATGTTTGTAAGACATAGACTGTCCAGTATCTTCGCGGATATCAAAACGAAAGCACAAAATAATAAGGCGTCATGCATAGAATTAAAAGAATTTATTGTTTATCAACTACACTATTTGGAAGCAAAGTTCTTGTGTTTTTTTTAGCATTTTGGAATGTTAAAACCGGCAAGAACTTAGTTTCCGACCTAATCTATCTATCTACTATATAATAATTCACGTCGTGTGAATTATTATTTTTATATTTATATCTTTCCTGTCACGCTCTATGGGAATAAGATAGGAGTAAATTCAGATTTCAAAATGTAAAGAAAAAGTGGGTTACCTTGCAATTTTTTTTCGGCGTGGGGACCTTGCAATTTTTTTTCTGCGAAAAAAAAAGTGGGGTACAGTACCTTGCAATCTTTTTCTTCAGTATTAGATAGGGGAAAAATACAACTAATAAGATAGGAGAAAATTCAGATTTCAAAAGGCGAAAAAAAAAGTTGAGTACCTTGGAATCTTTTTCTTNAAAACAATTGAAGCATGAAGTATGAGGGACCCTATGAAACATAAAAACAATATATATTGAGTTTTACATTAATAACAGTTATAAGAGAGATTACTCTCACCTAAGAATATGAAATCGTATTTTTGGATACATAATATAAGGTCATAAAAAGTCATAAAAATTTTCCTAACAATCTTCAGCAGACACCATGTTATAATACATCTTAGCGCATATACACGAATAGCATCACGGTTTTTGAAAAATTCACCAAATTCATGTCGCTGACGGATCAATGCAGTTATTTTTTAGTAAATACTTCAAATAAAAATTTCCACATTGTATATATATATGTGCTTGGGATTAAATTTGAAAATTCAACGGTTAAGTAGCAATTACTTAGTTTCATGGCCGCTTCGCCACCTGGGGACAGTCACTATCGCTGTTGCGTCTGCTGTGTGTTAACATTTTTCACAACTATGTAGATTAGAAACTCAATATATAAAATGTGTCGAGAGCAATATCTTACAGTGACTAACGCAGAAGCAAAGCACTATATAGGTGTGACTGATGCATTTGTACAATTTTCTTGATGGGAACTGTAAATCTATAATTGTGACCCATCTCTTGCCGTGAGTTCCAGTGCTTGGCGAATCGTTGACTAAACGATACTGTGTTGGTCTCACCAGGCTGGTGACTTGAGTAGAAATTTCTGGATGATTTATCAATTCATATTTTTGCCTATTATCCTTGTTATTTGTCTCCTGAGGGTTATAGAGCAAGGGGTAGCTCGAGTAACAGTTTGGTATTCTGTAAACTTTGCTCCGACTTGTCGTAAGGATTCCCTTTAAACAAGAGACTCTCTGTTTCCCAAAGAACCCGCCCGGAGGCATTCATGCTAACCGTTAAACAAAGGCTTTCTTTCAACCGCTTCTTAACAACACACCACTGGGGCGGTGTTCTCTAAAGGAATAATGTAATGTCATATTCTTATTTTTGCATTTGGAAGACAGTAGCTACTATCCGCTACGTAGGTTCGCGCATCCTGGTAAATTTATATTGTCTGATGCTGAACAGGGTGTGCCTAATATTTGTAAGATATAGACTGTACAGTATTTCTGCGGATATCAAAATTATAGCACCAAGTAATAAGGCGTCATGCATAGAATGAAAAGAATTTATTGTTTATCAAATATAGTATTTTGGAAGCAAATTTCTTGTGTTTTTTTTTACCATTTTGGAAAGTTAAAAACCGGCAAGAACTCAGTTTCCGACCTAATACTTGCGCTATAAATACTTTGTTTTAGATGTGAGATTGCTGTATTTTCGAACATTGGTTTGATTGGTCAAATCCGTATAAATTTAAAAGACAAATATTTTTTCGTTAGCCTTAAGTTACGGCACATGTATCTCAGGTGCATGTTGTGAATTCCAAGCACATTGTGAAAGTGAATTCCTGGAACAAAAATAAAAATTAATGTAGTTATACAAGTATTGGCGTGGCTGATTGCTTTTACTGTGCACCGAAAGAAGTATTTTCAATTGCATTTATTGTTATGCGGAGATGCTATTGAAAATTTCGTGTTCTGCGCCGCATGCATGCGTTTGTTCCATTGCAGTGTTGGGCAACTTATTACATTGTTGTCAACTGATAAAGTAAAAAAAAACTATGACTGATATATCTTATAACTGACATTACTTTTTGTGAAAATTAACGTTAGCCTACAGCCCTTATACGTTTTGCTGAACGAAGAAGCTTGCCGAAGAGTTTGGTGTTTGCTCTTTATCAAAATGTTAACTTATACCATAGTAGTTGCACTTGTTAGGTTTCTTAAATGGGATAAGATAGTTCTGTCTTCCGAGTCGTCAGTCACCAGCCAGTTCTGTACTGTCTCATACTGGCACCATTTTAAAGAAAACAGTTGCCCTTGTTGTTTGGTTTACTTTTCCCTAATTTGAAACGAGTTCGATCTCTATTGATACCCCTTTTCGTTCTTGACTTAATGACCCATAAATTTTATACTATGTTACTCTCATGCCATGTTGGTAACACAGCACCGCTTACTTCTACGTTTGCTTTTCCCTAAATGGAACAAGAAGGATCTCCGTAATTTCCCTCTCTGGTGCCACGGCTCTTGAAGAAATATCGCTGCCGAGGTCGCTTGGCTTCTCAAGAGGTCGCTGTTTGCGATAAGGGAGTTGGTGGCCATGTTGGAGAAGTTGTTTGCCAAGCTAAACCTTCCATTAGTTTGTGAGTCGGTGTTGACCATTAGTGCTCCAACATCGGCCACCCTTTCGTACTAACTCGGCTTCTCTCGCTTATGGTAGGTATATGAGGGAGCCCCTTTCGTCATGCGTAGTACATTACATGTGAACATACCTATTGGAGTCAGGGTGATGGTCGCGATTGCAAAGGTTGAAACATTTTGTCAGAGCTCTAGTCGTGGGTCTGTGCTTCTGATGCTGTTGATTGTCGGCGTGATGGTAGTGATACCTTGCATGCACAGAAGCATTTCGTAGGAGCTATAGTCGTATTGCTATATGGAGTGCTTACCTCACTCTTGAAAGCATTATGGTCATTAGTTCTTACGCTGAAACAAATGTCTAGAAAGTCCTACTACTGTAATTTTACTAGTTTTTAGCACTCTAGAGAACAGTCTCACAGCAAGTAAGCAAGACTAGCATGAACTAGCTGACTATCGCAACATGACCCCAGACCAACAAGAAAATACAGTTACGGAGTTTGTACTTTACCACAGCTTCTGGAGGTGCACTCGATTTAAGAGACAGCCTTTAAAAGTTTTAGTGGTAAGAAATCTTTTTCACTTATCCCAAGGTAAATCGTATTATCCTATGTCTCTCACAACAGAATGTTTTTTTTTTAATTTAGTTTGTTAAGTAGCTATTGTGTCTGAAAATTACTATTAACCTGCTGGCCAACATAACAATAATCTGGTTTGATAAACTATGTTGAAAAATATTGTACTCTGCCGTCTATAATGACGGCGAAGAGTATGTCCTATTTCTTCATTGCCACGCCCTCAGTGACGACGCCAAGGGATAGGGGGCATGGAGGGCATCAGCCTCCCCAAATAACGAGTATAAGCCCCTCCCATTAGGCCCCCAATATCGTTACCATCAACCAACATACATATAATATCATGTACGGCAACCCCCTCCTTTTTTTTACTCCAGCCTCTCTTCATGAAGCCCCCATTTCATATTTCCAGTTGCCCCACCGCACACTGTCGTTAACACCACTCCCAACTTGAAAGACATAAGAGCTGAGTGTTCTCGGTGTCACATTTGCTAAGGAGTAAAAACCTCCAATCTTTCTCTGACAGGCAGAAAAAGTAATTACTTTTGCAGGCAGTTAAGCATCACTCGAAAAATTTATTTCGACTGCATCATGGATACAACATGAATCATATGCATGCAAAATTTTTCGCTCATTGAAAAGTTGTTTCATCAATGAGTGAAAGCAAGTTGAAACTAGAACGCCTCGGTGGCGTACGACCATCACCCGCGATAGGGGGCAAATTCAACGGTCATTTTTGATGAACAAGGCTATAGGGCACTGCCCCATTCCTTTCCAGAGATTCGCTCATCAGTGATAATTAACATAGGAAAAAAAAATAGAACACCCCGTTCTCCACACGATATGCCTCGGTGGAGGCAAATTCGCCGAGGTGGAGAAAATTCTACGCCGTCATTTTTTATGACCAGCTAGGTCTAGTTTTTTGGCATGGGTCACTTTAAGGGTAACCCACCAAACTCCCTGCAAAAAATTATGAACATTGCTCAACTCCTTCGACCACTTTGCCTATTGGATGGACAGACATGCAAATATATATACTTAAATCTTCAACGGAAACATTATCACTTCTCTCACTTCGTTCGCGGGTGATAATAATAAATAATGCGACGAAATTTTCTGTGGGGAGAAACTAAGAATCATGATGCATGACAGTGCTTAAGATTTTTCAAGGTCCCATTTCAACGTTGGCAATGCAAGAAGCGCATTCCAAGCAAATTCGAGGTTACCGTATACTTTTGCCATTCTCTACCACCTTGTTTAATTTTACCCTGTTTTCTTCAAGCGTGACCGAGATGGACAAATAAGCAAACAGATAAATACGCATCGGTCTTTATGATGTTGCACACAGACCTATGTTCTGTCTACCTTCCATGCTTTGCGATACAATAGTCACATTTCCGTAATGTATTATTCTGTAGTATATAGAAATGACATTAAAACAGAAAAGGCATGTTAGGATATAAATTTTGAAACTTTCCAAAAATTTATTTACCTTATATATAGGTAAATTTTAGAATTATATTTTTTACTTCACTTGATATTATAGAATTACAGTATTTATATGACTGAACTATGTAATATCTATCCTAACATAAGATAACCAGAATAAAACCTCTATTTTTCTTAGAAGTTGCGTAAATGAAAACGCGGCATGTGAAATTCACTAGTTTTTATTATACAATTATCATACTAGGAAGAGGTTGACGATTGTGACTAGGCTGTGCCCCTGGTTTCTGCGTTAGCTGATTTGGCCTCCGGTGCGTGCGAGTGCTGTACCCACTAGTACTAGCCACAGCCCATATTTCTCCAGCACGCTATTTGTTCAGTGCTCGAGATGACCATGTTGATTGCTTACATTTAGGCTTGGAGTTGATGAATTATCACACCACAATGCTTCTTTGATGCCATGGAGTAAACTTACGCGCGTTTCTCACGCCAACTTTCTATAGCGGACGTGCACTCTAACTTGGTAATGCATGGTTTTTCACTGCTGTAGATTCTGTCATTCGGGTGTTTCTTAGTCTGAAATTTCTCGATTGCTCAAAACCGATCACGTGTTTCATAAAGTATCTGTTGATTTTTTCAAAAAGCTACGAAAATTCTAGTATTGATAGTACGGACGTATTATATAGACACAAATATTTTGATAAGTCACGGTGTGATAAAGAATCTATAATTGATCACAAAAATAACAACAAAAAAGTTATTTTTGACTTACAGAAACGTTAAAAACTTTGCCTTTCTGTTTGTCCTTATCTTGGTGTTACTTAAATTTTACTTTTTTTAGCTCGAAAGTGGTATATAAATGACATTTTTCCAAGTATACGCGCGTTGCAAAGTTCGATCGCGCATGGCAGTTTTGTTTGTTGCAGCTTCAGATTTTTCCAATGACAAGCTTTCATTTTTCTCCTCGGTTGAGTTGTTGGCAGAATTAGCCATTCATTTTTTAAACATAGTCCTAGATGATACGTGCCAAGAATAGTTCATTTATACCGGATTTTTGTATTTGATATATATATGAAGCAAATTTACTTTGGTCTAGTTGTTTAACTTGCGATTTTTTTTTTGCGGAGTTTACCTAACTGACATTCTCTTAATATGCTGTCGCTCGTGTTTCCATCGTCTACCCAACCGTACATTCAATACGTACTGCTAGGCTTCGACATAGCTCTCCCCCCCCCTCCCCGCATTGTGTAAATTTGTATTCATGTTCATTTTTTTTTACTTGTGTAGGTACTCGATACACGTACTCTTTATTGTAGAGTATGTACGCCCATTGAGTATTTGGAAGCAAAAATATATTAAACCGAAGTAAGAAAGTGCGTAAAACAAGTACCCAAGGCTTATATCGAGGACTACCTGTCTTACTGAGACCGAGGCTACAGCATACGCACTCGATCACAGGAGCACCTATAAAAGCGAGGATGGGCAACTCACTCGACGTTTCGCAATGCACATTTAAACTCAGAAGCATAGGTACGGTATCATGAACGAAATGGGAGTTGCTCATCTTGGCATCGCGTTGTTTCTAAAACGACGACAACTGTATAGATAGTGTGGCCCTAGCTTAACTTGTGGGGCTTCTCGCACGTATTTATCTTGAATAATGCAATAACGCCGAGTTGGAACGCGGTAAAATCTGAGACAATGACTTATAGCACTCAGATCTATCGTTTGTTCATGTGCGTTGACGGCATACTTTCCATACGCTGATGAACCGTGCAAGTCATATTAACTTCCGGCTTATGCGTCGTATCCTCATGTTAGCTGGCACGTCTCTGCACGCGTTGGAACGCAGTAAAATCCGAGATGATCTCGTATCTCTCTCATCGGTCTGTGTTATACGGCATTGTTGCAACGTGAGATGTATTGAAATTTAAAATCCCACTCATAAAACCCAAGATGAACGGCATCACTGTAGATCATTTACTTAGTTAGGTGTATCTGAAGCAATGTTGGTTGCTGCGAACCTTGCAGCAGTGTACGTAATGGGAACTCTGTTACGAACCTCTTACAGGTCGTTTAGCGTGCAGCTGGTGTGGACTTTTGGCTACGCAATTACAGCGCACCTTACGGTGTGAGAAACATGAAGGCAGGGATGCTCTCGAGTGGGAATTGCCAGTTTTAGGACGCTTGACTCGAGCTCCGAAATGCCTCTAGGATGATGAGAAAACGAAATGCGTTTTCTGTACGTGGTTGCTTTCATGGGTAATTTGGATGCCCCTATTCTGTTGACATTCATGCATCACTGTAGAATGAGAGAAAATAGTTTATTGTTAGATAGGTAACTACAGCTCTTGAAACTATTGACGAAGTACGACTTATTTTTATAAGTATTTGCTTGTCAAAAATTTTGTACCAGTGTTAGCTTTTTCCTTTGTTTGTATTATAATACTTAGATATGTTATAATATCTGTAGTACGAATGCAATCGGGCTGTTGAGTATGTTCACTGTGGAGGAAGAAGCTAGAGGTTGCCTGTGGGGTAGTTTTAGGCCTATTGCCCCTGGCAATTTTAGCTACAGTAAAGAACCAGTTTGAATCGTCTTGTCTGGTTCCGGTAGTAGTGAAGCCTCCCGAAAATCAGGTATACCTACTATGAGTGCCTATAACTTGCTTAAGGTAACAGTCCCACTAAGCAAAATTTGACGGTGCGGATAATTTGGTCCGTTTTTCGCATTTTAGGTCGTAATATCGGAAAAAACCCGAACTAATTTCGGGTAAGTTAGTAAATATTCGGGTATAATATCGGGTAGGTTAGGGAGGCAAGGTCTGTTTTTTTCCGTTAGAAATTTTCGGGTACTGTCAATTTTTGGTTGGGGTGAGAAAGGTTAAGGTACCTATTCTAGCTATGCCGAACGCAGCCCAACCTATTCCAAACTGAGCTGAAGTAATCTGTCCTAAGACATACCTACTTTGACGCAAGCCACTCACTATACAGGGACTCTTTACCTTTAATCGCTGCCTTGCGTTTCCCCACGGCTGCCCAGTATAATTATTATTCATAACTACAGACCTCGGCACAAGGTGCTTTGGTTGCCACGCACGTACACCTAAACTCCGTGTTAGGCCTTGCGTGCGCTGACGTACGACTGCTGATGATATGCCGTCTTGCATCTCCTTATTGCTTCTGCGTCCAGTTCTATTATAGTTTTTGCTTGCGTACATCTCATAAGTTTTCATCCAACGTATGTTCGTGTAACGTATAAATTGGCAATGCTTATGGAACTTTTTGCAAGAATTCCTATCATGGTTCTACACTCTTCTAGTATTCTAGTACCTACGGTATATACCAGACACGTGCCGTGAGAATGTGCTCAGGGTAGGCGTTATCAAAACATTTGAAGGAATGTGAAAAATTTTAAGGTATTGTGTTCACTTAAAAAATATATTTTGCAACTTGCAGAGGAAATCTATACTCTCTTCATAGGTGCAAAGAATCTGTTACTTTCACATAGAAGTTGAAAGATGGATTTTGGCCCAATTTCTATATAGTCTTTCTTTTTCAACAAATGTTGAAGTGATGAAAGCCTTTTGTTCGTCATTCTGCTCGTGGTGTAATTTTTCATTGTTTTCATTGCAGAAGTCAACTTCTCTAGTAAGTTACATTAGTCACACAAATTTCACAGCACTGGGAAACGCTTGTTCCAGGCCGCGTTCGAAAACCTAACTTAACAAAGTTTAAACTGATTTACCTCCCAGTCGCAGTCCATTGTAAATTTTACTCAAATTTGCTTGTTAACTTATGAAGACGAGTAAGTTTCCACAGCCTAGCTCTTTATTAAGCATTCAAATGTATTCATATCAGCTAATCAAACAATATGAGATGAACTGTAACCCTCTGAAAAAGGAAAATCCTACTGTTATTTTCATAGAATGTTCGCACAATTGAACAGAATATTCTTTGTCTTTCTTCTTTGACTCCGCACAATTGAACAGAATATTCTTTGTGTTTCTTCTTTGACTCGAGTGCATTTTAGATACCAGCGGAAGCACTCTTTTTTCCTACCATATTCATTCACATGTCCTAACAACTTTCGTTCTCTTCTTTCGTTGTAGATCTTTAAATTCTGGTGTTTCTTCAGCAAACACTGAAGATATCTTCTGACAAATACTTCTTATTGTAATAAAGGATAGATTGAAAACAAAATGGGATGGAAGTAGCCAAAAACGGTCAATAAAACTTGTAAGCGAGACGCCCGAGCGCTGGCACACACTGGGAACTCCACTAAATGTAGAGGTTTACCAGGTACATTAAACCTCCTTGCCCGAAGGCACCCTGAATTCTGCCTTTACCAGCCATTGGTTCTCAACGCTGCCGCTCGCTGCTACGGCACGTGCATCGCACAATAATAGCCGTAGCTTTCTCTCAGCGATGCGTAGGCAGAGGCACTTGATACCTACCTGACATACAAAAATGCAAAAATATGCGTTTTCTGCGTTATAAATGTACCAATTAACCGTCATAATTAGGGTAACTTATGAAATGGAACTGCTTGCTTCTCTCCTGCAAGGAAGGCACTGCCTACCTTGTCTACCCTGATGGCACGTGCCTGATATATACGTGCAGTACAGGAAGTTCTCGTTCTAGGCCGGGCTTATTCTATACAGGTTTCGATTTAGTCCTAAAACTTGTGGTTCCTGGTACTTGATTTTACTGCCTTGGTTTTGAATTGAGCCGTTTTCCTGCAGCACTATGCCAACTTCCAAGAGGCGTAGGTGCAACTCCCATGTATATTTCTCACTCAGTTAATTAAATTTACATAAATTAATCCCTGTCCGTGATGATATGCAAGGTGTATTATCAAATAAAAATTCTTTTCTTTCCTATTTAATAATTTGAGAATCACGAAAGATATTGTGGTATTCCATGAAAACTCTTCGTTTTCTCTCATTCTTTCAGTTATTAGAAAGCACGGATTGAGGCGTGTTGTAGTCTAGACAGTGTTGCTACGAGTTCCGGTGTAACACCACACCGTTTCACTGAAAAATATGGGATGAATACAACGCAACCTTAGTGGAATAAGCGGGAACCTTACTCTTTAGCATTGCTCTCGGTAGTTTTAACTGTGCTGTTTTTAGGATAAAAATATGAAAAACCTGATAGAGGGCAAACATACATCAGCCATGGGATATTCTCTTCATTTTTGTTTATCAATCGATCACAATTCTTTCAAGCAAAGGCACTGTTTGTTAACAAAGGTGGTTTTACCCAGCTCATAGCTCTGTAGATGTTGAGGTTGTCGTCGGTGTTACCTAACCTGAATCGCATTGGAAGTGGGGTAACACACGTGACACCGGCAGTCTGATTGCATCACGCCTCAGGATTTGCTATGCTCCACCGGACTTGATCAAAACCACTTCATTGCTGCATCGATCTCTGGTCTATACCGAAGACTTCATGTGCTGTATATTAAACTGCTTGCTGTGAAAGCACATCGCGCAATATTTATTGATCTCGTGCTATTAAGCGGCTTAGTTGTTACGTGATCCCCGTTGGAGTTACGATTGCGATGTGTTCACAACTTTTCCGCCCATGGTTGCATTGCACGGATTGTAGTTCGCTGCATCGTAGAGGTACCCTGCAGGTTGGTTTTTGTTCAGCCCATTGTTGCGTAACCTGTGGAACTGCGTCTATCGATCAAGATCAATATTGCTATTAGGAGGTGCGTGTATCTGCTTTGTTTGTGTCGTTGTAATTGGTTTTATACGTCATTAATGCAAATGTCTTTGTCCTGTTGCTCCTGTTGGGACTGCATTTATGGATTTGCTCCGCCACTAGTTTGTGGGCGACGCTGGCATCATGTTGTTCCTGTTGGTGCTTGCATTTACGGGTTCCCTGCTCTACTGTTGACCGAGCGACGTGGGCATCATTATGTTACTTTTGATGGTACTTCCACTGGATCGACTTGCTACCAGTTGTTCAGCGAATGAACGCGGTTATCATTTTGCCCGTGCCTACACTTGCATTTATGGACTCATGCAACTGCTCTGCTGCCTAGCGATTTCCGTCGAATCATGTTTTTTTTTATTCTGTTCGTACTTGCATTTGTAAATTCCGTTCGTCGCTGTTCAGTGAGCAACGTAGACGTCATGTTACTCCTCTTCCCTAACAGAATTATGGGCTGCTAATGTCTCAAAACAGCCTTTGGGGCGGCCAAATCTTGTGTTAAGTGTTGGTAAATATCTGTTTTCATGAATTCAGCCCTCCGCTGTTCAATAAATAACGTTAGCATAATGTTGCCCCCGTTCGTCGTTGCATTTACGAACTCCAGTCTCCGATGTTCAACAAGCGACGCGGAGTCTTGATACTCCTATTGGTGCTTGCATATCTGAACTCGCTGCTCCACTGTTCAATAAACAATGCGGGCATGCGGCTGTTCCTGTTCGTGCTTGCATTTATTCATGGACTCCCTGCTAGATAGTTCAGTAAGCGAAACTAGCTTCATATTGTTCCTGTTGTATTTATGAACTCCCTGCTTCGCTCGTTAGTGAACGACATTTGCATCTTGTTAAACCTGTTAGTTCTGGTATTTATGAACTCGCTGGTCCGCTATCTAGTGAGCAAGGGCATCATGTTCCTCATGTTTGTGCTTACAACAATAAGCTCACTGCTTCACTGCTCTGCTAGTAACGTGGGCATCATGTTGCTTCTACTTGCTTTTCGTTCCTACTTCTCCACTGTACAGGAAGAGACTTGGGCACGATGCTGCTCCTCGTGGTACTTGCATTTATGGACTCGCTCTGCCCGTTGTTCACCGCCCGACGTGGGCACAGCAGCCGGAGATTTACACGCGGCGGCTACAGCAATAGCACGCGCGCCCCCGCGCCGCTGAATACGTAAGAACTTAAGATAAGGCACTTCTCTGTCTGTGGCCCTGTGTGGCAGATACGCACTAGTTTACTAGACGGTAGAATGGTAAGGTTCCGCTTCAGCTCGTACTGTTTCTCTTTGCGTCAGACGTTGTGAAGGACACTACGAGTGCTGGAGTAGGTGTCTCAGCTAGTCGGGGATTGTCTCTCGCAAATCTTTCAAATTCAATCGACTTCCATATTTTTGCAGTGAAGTTCATGTTGGATGGTTGATAAGTAATACTTGTCATATCTCGATCTGTTTTCTTGCACCACTAGAAGCATCTGAAATCGATGCAGTGTAATGCCAATTTGATCTTTTGTGTCATTATCCAGAGGAGTGAGGGAGGTCAGCTTGTTTTATTCCATAAAGTACCGTCCTTCCCAGCCATTGAAGTAGATGAGATAGCTGGAAGTAGGCTGACCAACAGGCCCATGGATTCCCAGAAAGCAACCGGAACAGTAACTAACTCTTCGATTGCGTAGCTTTACGGAGTTGTCCTCAAATGATCGTAGGATAACGGCAACAAACAGGAGGTGAGATTTTGAGGTGAGGTTGTACATGGGGCATTGAAAGATATGTCTTTAAAGTTATACATGCGGCGCACGAGCGATTCCACGTTTGGTCTTACATTTCTCGTTCGCATCAGCTGTGTACGCAGCTGACCATAATCGAATTGTACTGGTGTTCTTATGCTGTGGATTTCATTCTTTCTTTCATATAGCATCGAATTCCTACCAATACGTGGCGTTCTTTCACCTAGTTGCCCGACGAATGCGATTTAAATTATAGAGAGTACTTCCGTGATCAAAAACGTTTCAAAGCCTGCCGAAAAGTTGCTTTCCGAATGGTATTTGAAACCGAAAAGTACGTTTTTGTACTTCCCTTCGTTCAAAAACATCGACCGGCACATTTTGCTGGTCAACCCACGCCTTAACCAGAGAGCCGCCCATAGTCCCCTCAAGGAGAGTAATCTGGCGGACCCGGTACTTTGCAGAATATCTATGGGCTTCATACCGCAAAATCGCAACCAAAGTCATTTGCCGCAAGGGATGTTGCATCTGGCCACAGTTCCTGTCGATAAGTATATTTTGTAATGTTTGGTAGGCAGGTTTTTCTTCTCTCTTTCTCTGCTCCTCCCCCCCCCCCTTTTCTCCGCTATAGCAGTAGCGCACTTGGTCGATTGAAACAAATTATGTGTATTTTAAACACGTGCTTGTCGTCTGCTCACTAATTCTTAGCTGTTTAGATTGGACTTGTGATGCGAGTGCGGTGGCAAACCTAGGAATATGATAATAATAAGTGCCTGTAGTTAATAACTTTTCCAATACCTACCTTGAGTTACCTTGAGAGTCTTCGGAAGAAGTCCAGGTGACGTTGCTCACGTCACCCTACGTGTGTGGAGTCACTCTGCTGGGTGTCTTCTGTGGTGCCGCAGTTTGTAACCAAAGAGAGAGCCAGCAGCGAATTATCTCCACAGTGCACGTAACCGCTGACCGCTGGTATATCTGGTATTCTTCTTAAATGTGAATCCAGCAAATTTTTCAACTCTACAGTTTTTTATATCAGTGGCGTTTCGAATATGCCGAGGCATTTTGTTAAACAATCTTGCTCCCCGTACAGCGAAGCTATTAGAATATTTTGTGGCCACAGCTTTTCCACCATCTCTGCTTGGGAT
>LQNS02278094.1:8114684-8134867 GCA_001587735.2 Parhyale hawaiensis | reverse complement strand
TTTCAACTGTCCCTGCTTAAGATACGTTTGCCATCTTCTGCAACTCGGCCTATTTTCTGCCTATCACTTTCAATGGAGCTTGAGAGGACAACCAGAGCCTCCAACCTGGGCTAAATTCCGCCTATATATTTCGTTAAGAGCGTGACCCCGAACATATAAATATATTTATAAACACACGACGGTCATTCTTAGTATTAGATTAGATTAGATTTATATTGCAGCAAAATTTCACCCCTATAGGTTTTACTGGGTCGGCTGGTATCCAGGTTAAGGTAAGCCTTGAGCATTTTAGGTGAATTCTTTTGACTGAACTATATTTTCTTGGTGCTGCTCAACGTTTGACCAATACAACTTGAGATTCATTAATAGAAGATCACGCCTGCCGGTATGAGACCTATAGATACCTATTTACAACAAAACTTCTTTTGTTCTCAGTCATTTGCATCCTAGTGACATAATTTCAATAGCTCATAGAGGGCCGGGGCTTAAGTCCCGGTGTCTCTCTGGGAATGGGCCTGTTGGTCCGTCTACTGCCGCCTATCTAATCTATACAGAGAACCGGAAAAATAAAGAGCTTAATCGCAAAATTATTGCCGTCATTTTTTAGTGCTGGGCCCTCTAGTTATCTACTATTGTTCTGCCATCCTCCAGACTTGTTAATTATCGATTCATTATTGTTTTCTGTCATTTTCCACCTCCGGACTAATTCATTATTATTCTGTTATCTTCCGGACTTGTTCATTATCCATCCATTGTCGTTCTGTCATTATCCGTACTTGTTCATCGTCCATCCATTATTACCTTCGCCGAGGAGGTTATGTTTTCGTCGGGTTTTTCTATGTCTGTCTGTTAGTCTCTTTGTCTGTTATTCTGTCCTTCTGTCTGCCAAAAACATAACTCAAAAAGTCAAGGACGCATTTTAATGAAATTTACAAGGATTGTTATGCATGTTAGGAGGAACAATAATTAACTTTTGGTGAAGATCCGTCCATCCGTTTGTTTGTTTGTCTCATTTTTCTCAATGCCACAACTCAAAAAGTTATGGACGGATTTTTATGAATTTTATTCAAGTTGTTAAGTACCGTACCAACATACATCACAAAGAGTACATAACCAAATTTTTGTGATGATCTGTTTGTTCGTTCATATGTCTGTCGTTGTGTTTGATTTTATGCTTGTTAGCGCAATAACTCAAAAAGTTTTGAATGGATCTCTATGAAACTTACAGGAGTTGTTAGTAATGTTAATAGACATAAATGATTAAATTTTCATGCAGGTCGGTTGATAGGTTTGTATGTTTGACTTATGTTTGTCATAATATTTGTTAGCAGCATAACTCAAAAAGTTATGAACGGATCTTCAAAAAAATTGCAGAAACTGTCGATACTATCAAAAATCACTAATTATTAGATACCTATTGGAGTTCATAAAAAATCATAGTTTCAGAGCCAATTTGAGTTTTTTGTTACCGTTGCTTTACTTGGCAGAGGTATGCGCTCTCAGAGTGCTCTAGTTGTTCTCTGTCATCCTCCGGGCTGATTCATTGTCCATTCATTATTGTTCTGCCATCACCTAGACTTGCTCACTTATCATTTATTATTATTCTATGTCATCTTCCGGACGATTCACTGCTGATTATTTTGTAACGCATGGCCCATTATCGGTCACTATTATCGACCAGACTCTTCTATTCATTATTAGTTTGGAACCTGCCTTATTCATTAAGATCCAATGAACTCGATGGGACTTATGTGTTGACGGCTATGATTTATGTAACTTTTTTATATCCGTTAAAGCTCATTGCCTTAAAGTAGCTTTTTCTGTTCATGGTTGTTATCCAATATGAGTTTTTGCTTGACGACCAGGCACTTCAATATCTGATGTGTCATAACTTCAAATAAATGCTGGAGCGAAATCGCAAGCATGGAACGACATGTACACTGGACTGTGAACGTAAACGCAGCTTCGTTGGGTATTGCCTGGCCCGCCTTTGTCGGAGCTCTGAGTGAGAGTAGCGTCGTAATGCTTGCCTGTGGACCACGCCGGTCGATTTCTGAAATTAGGATCTTCATCAGGATGTCCCAACTTGCGGAAAGCGACATTTTTTTTAATTTTGGAGCGTTTTCTTTTTCTAAAATTGTTTTCATTGAATTATTTAGTGCAACAACAATCGAAGTTTCAAACTGTTTTGTTAATAACACATTCATCTCCTATAAAGCATCTTTTATACTTTATACGCATTGTTCTGCATGTACTCATCTAATTGTCCAACTAACAAAAGTATTCCATTGACAGCAACGCTACCTGATGCAGTACGGCTACCTGCCAATGAGTGACATGGAGATGGGCAACCTGCGCACCGACGATGAGCTCGTGCAGGCCGTCAAACGACTCCAGGTGAGTTTTTCTCGCGAATTTGGGAAGAAGCGTGTAGGTGTCAGCCAGTGAATGAATGCTGTACTGGATCAGAGCACGTGTTCTGTTGTATGCAGCGTGTAGGTGTCAGCCAGTGAATGAATGCTGTACTGGATCAGAGCACGTGTTCTGTTGTATGCAGCGTGTAGGTGTTAGCCAGTGAATGAATGCTGTACTGGCTCAGAGCACGTGTTCTGGTTTCTTAAAGCGTGTAGGTGTCACCTAATGAATGAACTTCATTTTCCCTTAGCGCGTGTTTTTGTGTCTTACTTATTAAAATTTGTTACTTCTTTTGACGGAAGACTTAGTCGTTCAGGGGAAATCAGTCAATATGCTTTAAACTGTAAGATTTGCCATAGATCTCTTTGTTCAATTTGGGAAAGTCGGTCAAATTTTTAACTTGTTACAGTTTACATGGAAGTCACTTAAACTGCATGAAGTCCTTGTAGATTCGTTTAAAGACCTTGATATTCTATCGACGATGGTGAAACTGCCTCAACTCCTTGTAATTTTGTCCGAAAGATTTGTTGTTAGGGAGATGTTGGTCAGGTGCAGGTCTTGCTAATTTTGTCCCGAGTCCTCTGCTTGTTAGTCAATGTTAATACGTTTTGTCGGTGTTTTCTCTAAAATCAAGTTACGATTTTCTATACATAAATATGTGGTCCTCCATGTATGTATTATCTGTGATTGAGGTTATACAGCTGCGGATCTACAAGCGGACATTTGAGTCAACCCTTGTCCCTTAATAGTTGATTCCGCCGTTAATTGCGACATTTCGAAACATCGTGACAAGCTAAGTTAACGATTTCCTCCCATGCTGCCACACATGCTTAGAAGATTGCTTTCAACGCCGCCCGGCTGCCAAGGGACGCTCGTCTTTGTGCTTGCTGTCCGCCGCCGTGTCGCCTCCCTTTATTGGTGTGTGCTTCGTGCTCCCATCTGGCGTATTGTGGACGCCGGAAGTTGCATATCGACTGCATGTGTGCTTGTGATGCTCGCTGGCTGCATGGCGGACCAACAGCTAGTAGGTAACGGTATAGTTTTTTCTATAGACTTCTGTACCTGACCGGCGAAAATGACAGCTGTTTATGTCCATGGGCGTGTTTCTGCTAGAGTAACTGCTATGCAACCGCCTCCTCGATCTTCGATTCCATTTTAACTGTAGTATTTTAAGAGATGATCGTCATGTATTTGACTTTGGCAGAGCAACACAATCAGTTTTGTGTTGGGCCGACAGGCCGTGTAGTAAAAATGAATGTCAACCTTTCAATTGACCTTCAGCTGGCGTCAATTACTACCACCTCTTTGGATGGCGAGCAAACGGAAAGACCTAGAGCGCCTCGAGGCTATCCAGAGATCTACAACTGCTAAAATCCAAGGCATGCAAGAATTAAACTATCACGAAAGTGTTGCTCACCTTCAGATGCCTTCAATTCAACGGAGATTCGAGCTCTTTACAATCATTTATGTTTGGAAAATTCTATAAGGAGTTACTTGGCGGATTCTTGCTTGATAATTATCAGACCGTATTGGTCGCACTTGTGCAGTGCAAATTCCGGTTAGAAATGGTGGTGATGCAATGGCCACAAAGTATTCTAATAGTTTCACTGTCCGCGAGGCGAGATGGGTCAACAAAATGCCACGTCACATTCGAAATGCCAATGATACTGAGACTGCGAAATTTAAAAACTTGCTGGAGGCATAATTCTGAAAGTGCCTAATTAACCTGCTGTAAGCGGCTACGTCAACTGTGGGGATAACTCGCTGTTAGCCACCCTGCTGGTCACGGACTGCAGCATCACCTCTGCACAAGATGGATGGCGTGCATAACGCCACCTGGACCTCGTCCGAAGAATCATCAAGGTATCAAGGTGAAGTATCCCTTGCCTCTGCTGCGTAAAGACTGATACCGTATGAGAACAGACTACGCTACCACTTAAAGGCATAAGAGAAAATGGACAAATACACAACGAAACAGATGAACAAGTAAATGAATGATAAATCAAATAAATAAATAAATAGAGAAGTAAACAACGGTTACTATCAGGACAATAAACCAGTCTTCCTTGCCGTCTAATATACAGGCATTCGCTCCTTGTTCCTATTGAGGTTATATTTCTTATTTCTTCTGATGTAAGCTACAGGATAATCCGCCTTCCCGTGTCATCTCCGGATTAACGTATCGAAAAGATAATCGGAGTCGCATTTTCGTCAGCGCAAGATACCGTACTCCTTCTTGTACTCCCAAATTGTCATGAATCTGACCAGTTGCAAAAGTATTTTCGACGGTGTATTAAATGCATCAGTGGTGCTGTTGACTTCTATTAACGTATACTAGAGTGCCCGCACTGTCAATTAAAACAGCGACAAATTTCTGATGACCCTTCTTCATTGATCATACTTTTGTTAATGCAATTGCTAACTTAAAACTAGCTACATTGAGCATTCACGGGCTTCACAACTGGCAACATTGAAACTTTTTTACTCTTTCTCTGACATACAAAATAAACAATGCTTTTTGCAGGCCGTTGAGCAACATTCAGAATAAGAGTTTCTCTTTGGTAGCATGGATGCGACAGGATATCATATACAGTACACCCAATGGTTGTTGCTCTGCGAAAGCTGTTTCACCGACGATTGCATTAAAGTTGGAAGAATAACTGATGCCACGAAATTATCTGTGGATGAAACTAAGAATGAAGACGCATAAGAGTGCTAATGGAAGCTTCAGATATCTTCATTGCTTCGTTTTCAACTTCGGTAATGCAAGAAGTTCATTCAAATATAAAGTCGCCCTATACTTTGCTATAGATTGGATGTGTGGAGAAGGTAACACTCGTTGAAATCAGACGCCATGGCAGCGCTAAGAGAAGCTTTCGGTATCTTCTTGTTTGAATTTCAACTGTCGCTGATTAACCCTTTAGTGCCTACTGTACAAATATGTTGACGTTACATGTAGTCTTATTCCTACGAAAAGTGATGTTCAATTGAGGTACTAAAGGGTTAAGAAATGTTTGCCATCAACTGCAACCTGGTCTATTTTCTACCCATTAGGTTTTAATGAAGCTTGACAGGATAACCACAGACTCCAAATTGGGCTAATTTTCGTCTATCCGTTTTGTTAAAGCGTGATAGCAATGGATAAATAAATAAACAAACAAACAGATAAGTTCACATCTGTCTTAATTATACAGTAGATCGACTGTCCCAGCAGTTCTCAACCTCTAGAGCTTGACCCTGTGTTCATCGGTCATCTAGAGCTTGCGAGGGTTAGCGACGGAGGGTTCGAATACGCGTCGGCCTCATTGCTTCTGATTGTCGAACACTAAGGCAAAAAAATTATCACGAAGCGGAAGGAATTTAATGAGAACTTGTGAAGTGTATCGCAGCTACCGAGACGGGAAAATCTAAATTTCAATTTTGGAGTTTACGTGAACAGTAACATTTCTAGTGAAGATCTTTCATACTTGAAAAGCGATGGCTGAAGATAATGGATACAAAGCAAGTGACAGCTCAATAAAGTGATGCATTTGGTGCTGCTAAAAATATGTACAACACGTGAAGCGGCTCCGGGAGCAACAGCTGGTTTGCAGAAAGGATCGAAGCCTTTCATCTCCCTAACTCCAGACAAAAACGGAAAAGGAACCTTGCTAGGTATCTTTTTTTTTTGCTTCAAGTAAGTTTCAACTGATTCTAAGAGATTCAGCTAAAAGTAGCATAAGTAAAGTGGATTACGCACGAAAGGAACGAAAACTCCAGCCAAGACTGAGTCTCTCGAACTGCTAAGAAGAAAATTCAGCTAAAAAATATGCGTTATAGCTTGTGCCCAACACAAAAACTCTTTCAAAGGTATTGCCTTAGACGAACCCTGTCTAACGAAACGTGGGAATGTTTCTCCGTACCCATCCGATGACGCTGCTATGGATACAATGAAAACCTGTTCAAATTCTACAGAACAGAAGCAATGTTCTTCAGTGATATCTCCGACACGTATCATCCTAATTGCTCCCATCTAATACTGAAGGAACCTGTGCAAATCCAACAGAAAAGAAGAACTGTTCTTAAATTATGATGCTGTCGGCACCGTGTCATGCATACAAATGGTGAAAAATGTCCCTAGTCAGGCAGTGAATCTTCTACCTAACCCGCGAGAAGTAGCCGCTAAAATTTGAACTTTACTCCTCCTATATTCTGGTGCATCGTATCCTAACTACGTCTCTGGCTGGCCCTATTAAAAACGTCGAGCGCCACAAGCAAAGCAAACATAATATGTTGTGAAAGAATCAAAAGCGGTAGATAAGATACGAGGGAAACGGTCTTCATATCTTTGCTNTGAAAGTGACTTAAATTTTTCAAGAAGTTCTAAAGAAGACAGCTATGGTTGAACCTCCTTCCAGCGAAAATCAGAGCTTCTGCAAATTGAAGTTCCCCTACCTTATACTGAAAAGCGTCACGTACAGACACAGGGATGGACATACGGATGGAGTCTCAAGCCAAATAATAATATGGATCTTTTCAATAATCAGAGGAGGGAGAGACTAACCAACCGACTAACCAAACAATCGACCAACAACCGTGTATTAATTATAATGTAGTGCGTTCTTTTTTGTATTCGTAGACGACATGTAAAAAGTTTCAGAGGTTTTATTCTGTAGCACTGTTGAGAGTTTTCGTATAATTTTCGTTTACTTAATGCTTTCCCAATGTTCAACACGTGGCAGTGCATCATGTGAATTACGGGCAATGCTGTAACAAGGCCCGAGGAAACGTCTTAATGTAGGCCACTGTTTACCTTTTCATTCCTTTCGTTATTTGCAACTACACAGAAAGTTTTAAACTAGAAAACAGTGTATTTTCGTGCACATTCACAAGTTTCATTTTGGCGAATATTAATTCTGGTGAATTATGCTACATCCTCGTTGATGACTATGGTAGATGACTCGTCGAAATAACGTCCAATTGGGCCGCACTCTGTGACTAGGTCGGGGTCACTCTAGTTAGGAACTTGAAAATGCTTTCAGTCTACGATGTAAAAACAGAATTACGATTTTACTGAAATGCAGCATGTTGTTCGAAGTAACAGTATAGATGAGACCAGTCGGAAATGCTATAAGAAACGAAAACACGGGCCCTCTTGCTGATGTAGGCAACGGTTTCTATTCAAGATATCCCTGAAACCAACAATTTTCTCTCGTTGCAGCGCTATAGAAAATTGTAATTAAAGGCGGGAACTATACTAGCAAATATGTGTCGGCTCTGTGAAAGTGTTCGTTACTGAATCGTTAGTTTTATTTTACCATTCTAACGCTACTCTCAACTAGCGTTTATATTTCTGTGTTTTGGTGACTCATACCTAGTCTCCCTGCACAGTGCTTACGTCCCTGCTGCATTGCAAATGTGAACGGCGTTAGGTAGCTTAGGTGCCCTGCGTAACTGGCTACAGTGGACTGAGTGGAGTAGTTAGCCTATACGGATGCCACTGTGTCACGGTCACCCAGGTATCATGTCGCTTTGCGAAAATTCAATCACTTTATTTTTTGTTATCAATGCGTGCTAATCTGTGAGGTGACTAAGACGTAATACAAGTGCTACTAGGGAGTGGCTATTCTCTCTACTCACTGCATGTTACTCACTTGCTCATAGCCTCAGATGCCGTCGGTTTATTGCATGGTACAGAAATTTGACTGCAATCTCAAGCTGCGTACGCTGTGTGTCATCTACCCAAACTACTGACGCAGCATAGATACCGCATTATTGGCTCAAGCCGTGGTGTTCCTTATGGCGCTGCCCTGCGATGCACAGACTCGGCCACAGGACGTCCTCGGTTTAGGCCATCTTTGTTTTACGATTTGTTTTTCACGTTGGTTGACTATTTTACTTCCGAGGGACTCGATATATATTCTTTTGAATCAGGAGATTATATGTTGAGTATCAGGAAGTAGATACTTTGGACCTAAATAAAAAGAAGATGCGTGAAACAAGGGTGGCATATGTCGAGAACGTCCCGTGTATGAGTCTAAGTATATGTCACCAGTGAACAGTTCCCTCCGCTGCTTACCATACTACTGTAAATCAACCTTAATTGGAATCAATCGCTACTGAATGCTGCATCGGGAGGTTTTCTATCGGGTCGTCAAAGTCAATTTAAACCCAGCCCACTCAACTTGACTTACCTATAGTAAACTGCAGACAGGTACGTTGACTTCGTCACTCTGAATCATGTTTCATGTTGTGGGTGTTAGAAGCAACCCGGTTATGTTGAGCCGACCTTAGACTCCAATATACAGAGTAAAGTTCAGTTCTTGGAAGTCTAAGAGGTGAGGCATTTAAGTCAACGCCTGAAACTCGAATCAGGTGGTCGAAACTAGGGCTCCAGTCTTACGTTTCGAGCGAAACAAATCGAGTGGACTTTGGCGCCCCATCAAGCGCGTGTTCGGTCTAATCCTGGCCCACTTTTAAAATTTCTCTCCTTTGCAGAGGTTCGGCCACATCCCCGTTACTGGAGTGGTGGACGCAGCCACGCGGGACCTCATGAAACGGCCACGGTGCTCTCTGCCTGACATCCTCCCCGACGAACAGACCAACAGAGTGAAGCGCTACATCAAGCAGGGCAGCAAGTGGGACAAGACACACATCACCTGGGGGTAAGTGATTGATGAGCGGCCCGTGGCCCATGAGTGCTGTTTTTAATTAAAGGTAAAAGTTACATTTCTGAGTACACCAGAAATGTATTTCTGCTTCTCCAAGGTCTTACCGAAGGAAGTGGATATTCCCTTCGTATGGATTCTTCACATGCGTTCAGCAGCACGTGGCCAATGAATATAGTGTTCATTGGAGATAGACTTCGGTTACTGCTTCTTTTCGAAGAGATGTTGTGCGTAAATGGCTTGGTAAGAGTGTATGAAGAGTGATAATTATAATCCATGCCTATCAACAATCTGTTGGGCTTTTTAATGTGATGATACGGCTAGATAAAATTACGCTATACTACGCAATCAAATAAATACGTCTGTTCTGGCCAAACGCAACAGTGCACTTCTTAACTACATAGAAACGTTCTGGTTTTGAGGACTGAAATGCTAGATCATTGAGTGAACTGCTTCAAGCAAAACTATTTTTTTTACTATTACTTCATTACTTCTAGCATTTTGTCTTCGTTTTTTAGAGAACCTCTTAATAGCTACTTAGTACCTCTGAACTGTGGATCGTAAGGCGTCCTTTTCGCTGCCCCTGCGGCCCGTAACCTTTGGTGCGTCCCCCGCCGCCCGACATTATCATTGTTACGGCGAACCAAATGTACACCTCTGTTGAGCTCTGCCCCTAGTAAGTGTCCTTTCCTTTCAACTGTGTCCGAGTTTCGTGAAAATCTCGGTGAAAATTCGGCGATGATACTAAGCTGCGGTATTTTTTAAGGGACTACTGATATCTGTTGAACTTTGTTCCTTTCTTCGTTCGTCGTAAGTGTAGAAGTTAGTCAATTTTATTTATTTTTGTTGTTGTTGAAGCCAAAAAGTTTTATAGCCTCTAAGTTTTTTTCTCTCAAGCTAATTTTTTATTTTTAAGACCACCTTGCTTAAATTCATTATGAAACCTACTGCTTCGAAATGAATTATTAGAAGTGGCTGTAATTCTTGCGGGAGTTGACAAGCGGCATGATGCAGAATTTACCCCCATTGCTGCGTATGAAATCTTCAGCTAAGTGGCAAATTCGGTTAGTTTGAGTAATAGACGAACCTATTGCAGTGATATCGTGCATGTGCACCGGATGTTACTTGAAGTATGAGCTTTCCCTTCTCCTATGCGTATTGTGAGTTACTTTCAACGCTGATTATGACGATCCTACCACAAGGGTATGGTGTTCACCGGATTTTGATTGAGATAGTAGCTTTCCTTCAATACTAGATGTTCTTTTTTTCTGAATTTTCAGGGTGCCTCATGCATAGCCATTGCTTAAATAGAATGCCTCGTTTTTTTTTCTTTTTTGTTTTATGTTTAAGCCTTCAGGAAGCGTGTGAGAAATTACGCATTGCAGAAGAAACTTGCTCGCCCCTCGCTAGCGGTTGGCTCGTGTTTCTGTCAAACGCATTGGCCCTGAAACCGTTGTTTCTGGAGCAGAATTGCTGAAAAGATTGTCACTATGTTTAAAATTTTGGCCTTTTAACAACGCTAGGAGGTACATGCTATAGCAAGTCCAGTAAGTAGCGTGTACTTCTGGCACCTCTCGCCCGATAAGTTTGTCTCACGACAGGCGTCAGCCCAGCGAAGCGCATGCCGCATGGAGGTCATATTCTTCATGAACACGCTATGTTTCAGGACCGTTAGACTTGTTACTTGACACTTACTCGATCTTACTGCATTTGAAAGTAACATGAACAAGGCTTCTTTGCATATGTAAACGTCATCACGCTTGGAAGTAATTCACTCGAGCCATCAGTAAGCTCTGTGCCGCTCAGAGGTAACTCTGACTTGCGCAAGGCTTCAGTACGTAGGCGCTTTCACGCTTGGAAGTAACCCCCACAAAACTTCAGTAAGCGGTAATACGTTCAGAGGGAACTCCTACTTCTATGATATACATGCGGTAGAAAGCTTTACCAAGTACTACTGCGCTTGAAAAGAATTCTTCCAAAGCTCCAGTGAGGGCCATCATCCCTGGACTGACGCTAGAGGGAGTTGTGGAGGAGGCAGTGCGGCGCAGGTGACCTATGCTCTCATTGTCTCCGCTGAACTTCATGTCTCCAATTATGACGGGCAGCAGGTGCGAACATGATATGTGACCTCTCCATGTTCAACTTTTGTCGTTTGCATCTTAGTGCTGCAGGCTTAAGTGGAAATTGGGATCTTCCATAGCAGTGATTCTTCGCCCTGGCCGCTTGCATCACCTTTGGCTGCTGTTTCGGTCACTGTTTAGAAAACACGAGGATTCTGAATCGTCAGATATTTGGACATATGGCTCTGTACCTGCTTTTTTGACAATCTAATTGCATCAGCACATTAAAAATATAAAATCAGCAGTATTAGTTCACTCAGTCTCTTCCTCTGTTGAGTGGAGTCAAGCGTAGACGAAGACCCTCTGACATAACGCTTGCGTAACAATGTCGGTATTTGCTTAGCAGCTAAAGAGGCAATAGCCGCTCATTTGATTATATGCTATTACATAACATATGCTGCCTATCACATTTTAAGAGATTTTATTCTTCGCCCTATGACTGTTTCTATCATTGATTATTGTAACGCCAAAAGCAGTTTGCTACAGAATACATAAGAATCATAGCTCACAATATTTCCATTTAAATCATCATAATTCTGTTGGTTCTTCATTTCTTCAACTTTTCACTCATATCCATGCTCAACAATTGTTACTGAGTGCAATAACATCTAAAAAAAATGTACCTACCGTTGTTAATAAAGTATATCCCAAAACTTTGAAGGAGCTGTCACGCTGTACGTTTGGGCCTATACTTGCATTCCGCCCTGGAAGCAGCCCGTCAATGTATGTTGTAGTCTGTTGAGTCAGACATACGTTTAGATCAGATTAGATAGGCGGCAGTAGACGGACCAACAGGCTTATTCCCACAGAGATACCGGGACTTACGCCCCGGCCCTCTATGAGCTATTGCCATTATGTTAGTAGGACATAGGTAGATGACTGAGGAAAAAAGAAAAAAAAATGAAAAATCTCGGCCAAAGGGACGATCATGCATGCAAACAAGCACGATTTATGACCGCTGATCTGCGGAGCTTAAAGACGTCTAGCTAGTTGGGGCGGAAGTGAGAAGATTATGGATTGAGGTGACCTCTGAAGCTTTGGCCTTTAAGAGAGAGAGAGTTTGTGACTCCAAGAGGAGGTGTTCTTAGTTGTGGAGGATGTCTTTCCCAATTGGCAATAGTTAGCAAAATAATTTTTAAACGCGTTGACCGTCTCCGCACTGACAACGTCGGAGGAGCGTCTGTTCCAAATATTTCACTATGAATTATGGAAAGGACTGTTTCGTGCAGTTACAGTCGCATCTGCTAAGTAAATAGTTCACATTACTCCAGTTTTTGTATCACCGTATATCGTAGTACCGATATATTTGGCCTCATCGTTCTTATCGAAGGGAACTAAACCCACAGATTATAACTACGTTGTCCATCGTCTATGTGTAAATATAGTCATTTTTTTCAGCGCTCCAGACGTTAAATCTTATGTTAAAAGACTCTTGAATTGTTATTGCCTCAGTAATGCCAAATCGTTATTTATCGCAGATCATTACACCAGTTGTGTTTCCCCCCCTTAACACGTCCTACAGCTGTCAAGCCTTTAAATGTCAACATCGGCTGATTTCCTGTTACCTTACGTTGATTACCTTCATGATACTTCGGACGAGGTCCAGGTGGCGTTATGCACACAACCCATCATGCGCAGAGGTGATGCTGCAGCCGTGACCAGCGGGATGGCTAGCAGCGAGTTATCCCCACAGTTCACGTAACCGTTTCAAATTTAGTATATCGGAACAGCAAGTGTATCTCTACTCCTTATCACTCTTTCACAACACGCCAGTATCTATAACTCCAAGTTGCTGCATCGTTTATTTCTAACCGTATCAATTATACTGTTGTAATCTAATCTCGCACATGGCAACAGAAGTTGCGTCTCTCCTTTATGATACCCGTACTTCCTATATCTGACAGCACTCCAGCCTCTATTTCTCCGACGAGTCCTCAAGCATACTGATTGATTTTCTATGGTCTCAATGATGCCAAGATCTTCCCATCTCCCCGAGCGAGGAACAGCATTTACGGGTCTCTTACATAATACTTTCCCCAACACCCAAACGTTCAAATCACCAACGGATCGCAGCACCGATCACCCTATACTTTCCCCTGTCTTGGTGCAGCGCAGGGCTGGGGCGGTGGATCGGCACTGAGTGACGAAGACTAATCGTAATCTCGGTAAATTATCCGAACACAGCTCCGAGTCACAGGGAAGGATGACGAGCATACAAGCGAAGTGACGGATTCGCAGGGCGGAGAAGGAAGAATAAGGGTAATACAGATGAGATAAAAACGTACAGATACGTGCTCTGTTTTGCGGCGTGCGTTTTACCGCCGTGTGGTGTCTTTGTTTTGAAACTCTGCGTCGAACATTGGCGTTCACTTTGGAAGCATATTACTGTATTTGTGACTGCCGGGCCATTGAGTGTTGGAATGTATTGACAACAGCGACTGGCGATGCTGTCAGGGGCGAAAGAGTTGAAATTTACTTCTAAAGCATAGCATCAACCAGTGTTATTGAACGCGCTTGTAGTGTAAGATTTTGCAGTAATTTGAGTAAATCGATGTAATATGGTAGTATGCATGCATCAGTGTCTTCAGACAGGTTTGAGGGTCATGAATACTATGTTTATGCTATTACTACAAATGTTTCAGTTGGACATAATAAATTACCGTGTGTAGTTTTGAAACGGTGTTCCTGATCTTGCGGCGATTTCGCTGTGCTTGAGAGAAAAAACATTCAATAATGCAGCATTTTTACTCACTAGCTACCTTGGTTGAAGACTTCGACTTATGCACACGACAGTATTTGAGTGATAAATATTACTGCATGCACAATTTTACTCCGCTTGCATCTTTCAATCTTGATGTCACTCTAACTCTTTTGCTTCCACCAGAAGGTGTAATCAAACACCGTTGCCCGCACGTTGGGACAGCATTTCAAATTGGCAATCCAAATCTTTGCGAATTTCTACAGTCCGTTGAAGCGAAGCGAAAGTGACGCTGTGTTGGCGATGGTGTGGTGCGGCAGTCGTGTGTCCGTGCGTCGCGAGCCGTATCTGTTCTAGGTTCAGTGTCTGTGAAGCCTGGTCCACACGTTCTGTATATCTTGTGGGAGCAGCGACCCCAATGCATGAATGGGCTGCATATTTTCATCGTCATGCGAAACGTTCTTTAATTATTTCTTCCTATGTGAGGTCGTCTTTGTCTGGAAACGGAGGTTTGAACCACTCGCTGTAACTAGCTAACTTAGTTTACCTTACGCTATGCTGCACAGCGTTCGAATACAATGCTGTGTCTACCTATAAAATAGAATCTCAGCCTTTAGATCTCTAGATTGATTAAAAAAAATAAAATTTGAAGGAATATCCGAAACTTTACTAGTTGCTCTCAGTGAAAAACTAACTTCACTGCTAACCTTATAAAATCTGTTCGCGTACACTCACTTGTGTGTGCAAGGACACGAAATTATCCTATGTTACGAGATGTGTATTCCCGCGGGGACTCTAGTTATATTTTGAAAATGTCTTTCACGAGTTAATAGCGTCAATATGAAGAAAATTCTGTCGGTCGAGTTCTGTGGAACATTGCTCGTAAGAGCAAAGTTTCACCCAGCGAAGAGTAAAGATACCCGTCGTAGCGGCGTCTCATGTCTGCGCCTTTGGGAAACAATTGACTCTCATTGCCACTTATAAAGCTGGAGTTACAGATCTGCTTTTAGGGTTGTGACGCTTCGTAGGTTTTGGCACTTTATCAAGGTGAACCCCTGCGTTTCCTGTCACGTTTCCAACGTTACCGGTCACCTACTTACGCTGTCTGTTTTAGCAGTGATTGACCCAATGGATGGGTCAGTCACATAAGGCCGATGTCGGAAAGCTTGAGTTCATTCGGATGTATGTCATCCTTCGAACCATATATGAACTTATAGCTGCTATGCTACGTTAGTTTACAGTGCAGCAAAAACTTCTAAGAGACCTACCTCTTGTAAGACTAAACTCCTGGTAGACAAATTCTTTGAGACTTTAAACCAAAAAAAAAACTCTTAAGAGACAAACGCTAATATTGTTGCTTAGTGAAATTTCTAATGAAAGTATAATACGGGAAATATTAACAGTGTTTCTATGGCTATAAACAAAACTTTTTGAGTTACATACTACTATATTTGTTAAAGTCCTAATGACAACAAATAGTAATGCTGGGTAACGGTACTATATCGATGTCTAAACCTACCATATTCTATCCGTTGACTGAAGAAAACATTACTCTGACTAAATTAAGATCCTCTCTTTATTATCTCCGCCAAAGAGGTTGTCTTTTTGTCGTATTTGTCAGTCTCTTCGTCTGTCACCATGATAATTCAAAAAGTTATGAATGGATCCTTACAAAATTTACAGGGATTTTATTGGCATGTTAACAGTAACAGATTATTAACTTTTGATGGAAATCCGTTCATCTTTCTGTTTGCTTGTCGGCCTATTTTTTCTTAGTGCCATAACTTGAAAAGTTGTTGACGGATTTTCATGCAATTTATATGCGTTGTTTGGTTTATTGCGAAGATTAAATGACCAAATTTTTGTGATGGTCTGTTCGTTCATTTATTTGTCTCTGTGTTTGATTTTATGCTTGTTAGCACAATAACTAAAGTTCTGAATGGATCTTTACGACATTTACATGAGTTGTTAGTAATGTTAAGAGACATAAATGAATAAATTTTGGTGCAGATCAATTGATCCGCTTGTATGTATAAGTATCCATTTGGGATATATTGAGAGAGGGTGTGACGACGTGTGGTTAAATTTAGTATGATAGTGCAAAGTATTCTATCATGTCTGGAGACATTGCTAATTGCGACTAGAAAGAACTAAGAGAAATGAAAAATCTTTTGTTTCAAAAATACGGAACAAACAATCTGAAAGAAAGTTTATAAGAAAACAATTATATTTTAATATTACACATACTAAGCACTCGATTGCCAAAGTTCCATAATCATGGGTGCGCTCTGTGTAATGGAAACATGAAATTATTGCAGTATCCCCTTCACTATTACAGAAAACTGTTGTTCTCTTAATAGACAAACCCTCTCAGTAGACAAGCCATGTCCAGAACGCAACCCTCGTCTATTAACAGTATTTGCTCTATATACATATTTCCCCAAGTGCGCGATCGCAGCGCGTGCTGCAAAAGGCGAGGAACTTCATCTCTGATGAGACTTAAGTGTTGCTTCATCGATGCACCAGACTGTATTCGCCGATTCTCAACTTCAGGCCTACTTTAGCAGTAGCTCCCGGTATATCTTCGCCTGCTATTGGTGGATCAACGCTGCCATTTATTGCTCTCTATTGAATAGCATTGATAGTTTCACACGCTGTTAGTAAATTCGCGCCAATTTTTTTTCTGTAGTTTGGAGAGCATGATGGTCCTCAACTATCGGTAGACTATCGTGGATATGATAACCCGCGGACACTAAAATAACAAAGATTGTCCATCTCGCTATTGGTAGAATCGTATTGATATCTTAGCCCACCATTGGTAGAATTACCTAGATACCATAGGCCACTCTCTCCAGAGGACCCAAACCGTATAAGTTAAATAATTATAGCCGCAGCTAGACTTTCAGGAAAACTTACATTTCATAACATTCTTATATTACTGACACTTCGTTCTTGAATTCGTCTTTCCCGACTTAAGCTCCATCAAGGCGCATTGATGCAGAAGTGGACCCTGGAACTCCCTCGTGCTTGGGCTCAACTTTTCCATCAACATGCAAAGTGTCCCTTTTTTCTTCAACTTGTGGGATCGCAGGTCGTGCTGAGAGGAAGAAGTCTCAAAATACAGGAAGTGCTCGTTACAGGTCTTGCTCGTTTGCTGCAGTACTTGATTTATATTCACAATTTTTCGTTCCAGGTGTTCAATATCTGTACTCGTGAAGCAGTTCATGCATCGGCCACATAGAAATAAGAAATTTAAACCTAGATCAAATAATTGGGAAAAAAGAGTGTATGACTTATAACGAGCAATGCCTGTAGTGCTAAAATAATACTAAGAATAACTACAGTACTCTAAAAGCGCATACCTCCGCCAAGCAAGGCATGGTAAGTTTGGAAACGAAACATTGAAATTAGTTCTGAAAGTTTGAAACTGTGATGTTTTCCTTTGTATCAACACCCAAGTCTAATCATCTGTGCCCTTTGATACTAATAACAACTTGTGTAATTTTCTTGAAGATCCGTGCAAAACTTTTTGAGTTATGCTGCTAACAAACATTTTGACAAACTTTAGTCAAACATACAAACAGACCAACCGATCATCGGCAAAATTAATCACTTAGTATGTCTTTCAACATTACTAACCATTCAAAATCCGTACATAACTTTTTGAGTTATCTTGGTGACACACAGACAGACAAGCAGGCAGATAAGCAGACAAGTAGACAGACAGAAAGACAAAGAAACAAACTCGACGGAAACATAATCTCCTTGGTGGAGGTAATCATTTTAACCCATTATTGGTAGGGTCGCAGTCATTTTAGCGCACTCGGCTAAAATATTGCTGATGTTTTCCTTCCCCAAGAAGGTTATGTTTTTCGAGTTTGCCTGTCTCTCTGTCTGTCACCCAGATAACTCAAAAAGTTATGGACGGATCTTTATAAAATTTGCAAGGATTATTAAGCATATTAGGAGGAACAGATAATTAAGTTTGGTAAGGATCCGTTCAGCCATTTGTTTGTTTGTTTGTTTGCCAGCCTCTTATTTTTCTGTAACATAACTCAAAAAGTTATGAGCCGATCTTCATGGCATTTGCAGGAATTGTTTGGGTTATTATTTGGAGCAACTTCATATTCGTAGTAAAATCAGTGAATTTGCGGATGATACTAAACTATGCCATCCTGCCAGAAAAAGAGCTGAGCTCCAGCAATACCTTGACCATCCCTCTCAAGGAATGGAGCACAACGAGGCAGATGAACTTTAATGTCAACAAATGTTCAGTAATGCACATAGGGCCGGAAAACCGCTCAACACAAATTCAAAATGAACAGGACAGAATTAGCAGTTGTCACCTTACAACGTGACTTGGGAATAACTGCTACAACCAAATTCCAACAGTCAGCAAGTTGATAACAGTGTAAATATGGCAAGCAGAGTACTGGGATTCATCATCAGGAATTTCGAATACATATCCAAGGACATCATCATTCTCTTGTACAAGGCACTAGTGCGCCCACACTTAAAATTTTCTGTTCAATTCTGGTCGCCACATCTGTGCAAAGATATCGATACCATGGAAAGAATCCAACGCAGAGAACGAAATTGATACCTCAACCGCGAAACAAACCATACGAATGTCGCCTACAAGAACTGGGCCTGATGTTTCGAGCAAAGACGACTCAGGGGATAACTAATAGAACATTAAAGTATTTGAATGGCTTCAACGACGTGCCTAACTTCTCTTTTTAAAGAGAAGTTAATGGTCGCCTAGGAAACAACGGCCAAAAACTCAAGCATAAAGCCAGAAGAACAACTTTGAGCTAGCAGTTCTTTCTGTATTTCATAGTGAACCTTTGAAATAGACTCCTCCCCTCCCTCCCGACTTTGTCAGTACAGAGACTATCAACTTGTTTAGAAATCGTCTTGACAAACATGGGGAAGACATGCTTCACAGCTTAGAACACGTCCTCCAGGAGTTACGAACTCTTAAGCTCTGCAGACCAGCGGCTATAAATGGCACTTGCGTGCGTGCATCGTCAACCCATAGCTGAGACCTTCCCTTTTCTTCTTTTTTCCTCAGCCATCTATGTCATACTAACAAAATGACAATAGCTCATTGAGGGCCGGGGCGTAAGTCCCGGTGTCTCTATGAAAATGGGCCTGTTGGTCCGTCTACTGCCGCCTATTTAATCTAATCTAAATGCCCAAATTTTCTGTTGATCTGTTTGTCCCAATGTTTATATGTTTGTCAGCAAAATAACTCTAAAAGTTATAACCGGATGTTCATGTAATTTGTAGGACTTGTTAAACATGTTGAAAGACACAAATAAACAAACTATGGTCATGATCGGTGAGTCCGTTTGTGTGTTTGACTATTGTTTGTCAGAAGCACAACTCAAAAAGTGATCGATGGATTTTCATGAAATTTGCTGGAATTCTTAGAAGTGTTAATAGGCATCAATGACCAAATTTTGGTGATGATTGGTTTATCAGTTTGTGTATTTGTCTAATGGTTGTCAAAATGTTTGTCAGAACATTACTCAAAAGTTAAGGACGTATATCCAAGAAGATGACAGAAGCTATTATTACTGTCAGGAGACACAAATAACACAATTCTGGTGATAATGAGGAATAAATTCTAACTCATCACCAATTTGAATTTTTTTTCCTTAACGTTGCCTTGCTTGGGGGAGGTTATGTGCTTACTGTTGATAGAAATATTAATTGTTTTGTGTAACGGCCCTCGTACATATGTGCTTTATTTTTTCACGATAGCATAAAGTTAAAACTTTCACAAAATAGAGAGCTGTAACCCTCGGCATTTTTCACCGTCGCCTGATCAACGGCAGTTGTGGTGCACTTCCTGTTGCCCTCGTTTGTACGTCCTGTGCTGTCTGCACTCGCCTGCCCGTCCGGCTAGTTGTTGTTGTGTGCACTCGCCTGCCCGTCCGTCTAGTTGGCTGTTGTCTGCACTTGCCTGCCCGTCCGGCTAGCTGGCTGTTGTCTGCACTTGCCTGCCCGTCCGGCTAGCTGGCTGTGCTGTTTGCACTCGCCTGCCCGTCTGGCTAGCTGGCTGTTGTATTCACTCGCCTGCCCGTCCGTCTTGCTGGCTGTTGTCTGCACTCGCCTGCCCGTCCGGCTTGCTGGCTGTTGTATTCACTCGCCTGCCCGTCCGGCTTGCTGGCTGTTGTCTGCACTCGCCTGCCCGTCCGGCTTGCTGGCTGTTGTATTCACTCGCCTGCCCGTCCGGCTTGCTGGCTGTTGTATTCACTCGCCTGCCCGTCCGGCTTGCTGGCTGTTGTATTCACT
>LQNS02278094.1:8089495-8113955 GCA_001587735.2 Parhyale hawaiensis | reverse complement strand
TTGTCTGCACTCGCCTGCCCGTCCGGCTAGTTGGTTGTTGTCTGCACTCGCCTGCCCGTCCGGCTAGTTGGTTGTTGTCTGCACTCCCCTGCCCGTCCGGCTAGTTGGTTGTTGTCTGCACTCGCCTGCCCGTCCGTCTAGCTGGCTGTTGTCTGCACTTGCCTGCCTGACCGGCTTGCTGGCTGTTGTCTGCACTTGCCTGCCCGTCAGACCTCCAACTGATTGTTTAGTCCATTCCTTGTAAGTGATTTTAGATCTCTGTTCCATCTCCCCCCCCCCCTTTTAGTATGCTTTGCTCTCTTCTGTTGAGCTCGATGACTAGTCCCAGGAGCGAGATCCCTGAACAAGAGGTTCGCGCTCACTGTTTTGAAATCGCAAAATTGACTTTACGGTCGCGCGGGGAAAAAATTGCGTTTCAAGTTCAAATTTTGGGCCACGAAATCGAGCAATTAAAACAATCTGTGATTGCGATCGCGGAATTCAGATTCATTAACAATTTGGCGATCGCTACGTGGTTATCCGTGGTCGCCGAAAGGCAGAGCACCTACCACTGCCGTAGGGGCATGATGACGTTCAACACGGAAGATAGCGCTAAGTGTACATCCTTATTACATGTGCTGAGTTCTGGTAACCGAATAAAAACGCTGTTAAATGAGGCCACGATCTCTTTTAGTGTGACGTCCATTGACGCCCGAAGTTTCGTCTGTAACATGGCAGTTCAAGACACTAGGTTATTATGCATCACGTTCCCTTTTGATGATGTATAGCCATAGCGTTCCAGTATGCGGTTATGCATTCTAATAAACTACTGTGTTGTCCTCGCAGACACGCGTTACAGTTGTCATCATGTTACCTATTGAATCTGTGACGTAAGGTTGTTGTGTAAAAACCTTTGTTACTTCGAATGCATGTCATCGTATTTTATGACTTTAGGCATAAGCCATTTTATGATTGGAATCTGTTCAAATCTCTGAGAAAAATCACCCAGTTTTCTTCGCTGTTATCTGTGGAAAGCGTATTGATCGTGGTACCCCGTGTTTCATTCACAAGGCCGATGTCAGAAAACTTTTGTTCGTTTGGATGCGGGTCATCCTTCTTTATGATTGGAATTTTTCAAATTCAGATAAAAATGACTCAATTTTCTTCATACCTCTGTCGCCCGCGTTTTTTTTTATAAACAATTTGAAAATCACAATGCCACGCCCTTACACTGCTACCCCGAGATATTTCGTGTTTCAGAAATCGTCTACAGAAGAGCTCACTGTCAATATTCAATTTTATAGCTGCAATGCTGCATGATGTCTAAACAGACTATTTTTGTAATATAATGATATGTACAATTCGTGTCCAGTTTGAGTGATAGTTAATGTTGAATGTAATATATATTTATATATATATATATATAATTATGTATGTTTATTCAAATGGAGTTAAAATTGCGATTTATCTCAATTTGTTGAGTAACGATTCCTCTACAGGTTCCAGATATTTTTCCTTTTTAGCTGGTGTTGCGCCTCCAGCTTCCGTAGCTGCTGTGCACTGGTGAGAAGTAGTGTTCTACCAGATTTCTTGGCGTCTCAGAAATTAAATTTGTGAATCAGCTAGGACGGCTGCCAAATAAATTCTGTCAAGATGTAGGAATCATCCAACCTGGAGGCAACTGTTTGCCAAGACCAACGTTATGCGGCTCATGTCTTCCTCCTAATCCTTTATCTTTTCCAATTCTTTTGATTCGTTACTGTTCAGATGTAATTTTTTGGTGGTCTAATTGTCTTTGAACAGCATTCTGTTTTCGTAACTTTTTTTTTTTTGCGGAAGACAGCTTCCCCGTCAACTGTGTGGGCCCTAGATGGCATTGTTAATTAATTAAATTGACCCGTGGTGCACTGCCACTCTGTCTACACGTATTTCTTGTAAATTGTCCCAAGATGGCGATTACCTAGTTTCTAGCTTGACCCATTGTTGCTTCCATGTGATGTTTATTTCACGTGGCTACCACATGGTAGCCATATGGTAAATGTCACGTTAAAATCAAGATGCTGAGGGGATTCATCATGCTAAGATTCGTGCCTACAGCGTCCAACTTGCTTTGAGTTCCGGTGACCACTGTATTAAACCACTCGCTCGGGAAGCAGAAGACATTTCGTTGTGCTAATGTCTTCAGGAGTATATTCTGGCGGGCCCTTTCCCTGCCACAATATATTTGGGCCTCACGACCCCAAGGGTCCCTAATGTCTTCTCCGCAAGGGATGTTGCAGCTTGCCGCAGTTCCTGCTGACGAGGTTAGTTAGGTAGGCTCTCAATACTTCCCCTTCTGTTTCGAGAGGTGGAAAGATGATCGAGGTGGCCGACCTATTCCTGCTAGACTTCTAACTTCTTGTTTTTCGTTTCCTTCCCCTGCGCGGCGTAGCTGAGCGAAACCGTTCAGCCGTGCCCGGGGGTTGGAGGTGCACAACTTGCCCCTTTTTCCTGTCAGTAGCGCACTGACCAGTTAGAATCTGAGACCTACTACCGGCAGTCTGCAGAAAATCCGAGACAAAAATCATTGATAATTTGAAACGAGACGTACTTCACGCCCTAGTGGCCCGCGAGCCTGTGTTAAACCACAGGAATAGTTCGGCGCGATAAACATAGACATTAGCCTATGTCCCTGATACGCTTGTAAAATTTTGTACTACTACTTCGTTGTGATAGAGAAATGATCTCCCATTCTAAAACGGATATCGCTTTTCTTAATCTACAATACTAATATGATCAAAAATTCACATTATGCAAACTTACCTCCATGGTAGCAGCATGCTTACGTTCGCAACTCTCACTCCCTGTGTTGCAAGTTCGAGGCCAACCCAGGCACGCAAGCTCTTTGCTTATCTAGGTGTGATGATTTGGCCGCTGTGTGCATGCACTGCGCTGTGGTGGAACTTGCCTTCCTCAGAGATGAGGGGGGTGGGGGGTCGCGTGTCATTTGAACCTTCCGTCAAATTAGCGCCATAGTTCTTGGTGACCCGTAGTCTACTGCAGCCGCACTTACTCCTCTGGAGCCAGTGGGCCTATATCCGCAGCACGAACCAGTGCGTGTGTGTTTTTCAGCTGAGGGTGCGGTCAAAGCAAACTTTACCTTTGCAAGTGCTAGTGCCCCTTCTTAGTCGTTTACATTTTCACATATGATAGGAGTAAAAAAATTCCTCTCCTTTACGTTTCAGTCAAGTTTTTGAGCTCTGAAATGATGGAAGACTTGCGGATAAAAAATAAAAATTGTATAATTAAAAGTATGCATCAACTCTTAGATTAATTGCATAAACTGAGAAAGTAATTATTTCTTCTTTTAATTACGAATTTCGAAAATCGTCTGTACTAGATGTAGGCCAACCTAGCTTCTCGGAAACTTGTTTCCCTAACAGCCGGAGCATTTGGTGCCGGCGTTGGGCCCATGGAGGCCCCACGTGCCGACAGTCGCTCATATCCCTCCATGTCTGCCCCTTTGTTGCCCCTAACAAATGCAGCGTGGTAGCGACATGGGGCGCAGCTCGAAACAGAATGGTGAACAGTCCGGGCCAAATTACAACAAATATGTGGGTCCGGGCCAAATTACAACAAATATGTGGGTCCGAGCCAATTTACAACAAATATGTGGGTCCGGGCCAAATTACAACAAATATGTGGGTCTGGGCCAATTTACAACAAATATGTGGGTCCGGGCCAAATTACAACAAATATGTGGGTCTGGGCCAATTTACAACAAATATGTGGGTCTGGGCCAATTTACAACAAATATGTGGGTCTAGGCCAATTTACAACAAATATGTGGGTCTGGGCCAATTTACAACAAATATGTGGGTCTGGGCCAATTTACAACAAATATGTGGGTCTGGGCCAATTTACAACAAATATGTGGGTCTGGGCCAATTTACAACAAATCTGTGGGGCCGACGTGCAAAGCCTCCGACGCTGTTGCTGCATTGCGGCCATGTGGGACTGATGTGCAGTGACAGCTACCATTTTGAAACTACGTCGAGCCCAAGTGGCATGGTTTATTGGGTTAACGATACTATTAAATTTTCACAATTTCCTTGTCGAAATTAATTTCCAGCAATCTTAAGCACTGAAATCATTGAAGCTCAATAGGTGCATTCTTTAGAAAAAAACTTGGATATGTGTCTATGTATATAAGCTTGATCTACGCTATGAGAAGAAAGGAACAATTGATATCACAAAGTATAGCACCTTAATTACTTCCGTACAAATTACGCGACGCAGAAAGAACCTAATACCGTTTCCGTCAACTATATCCCTGCTTCCGAAAAACCATCCACCGAAACTTTGAATGTTTTAATTTGGCCAACTTTTTAGCCAGAGCTAATATTTCACAGTTTATATACGTACGTAACGCCAGACACTAGAGCCGGTCCGGTAAATATACCTTGTTTGTAATTATTCTGAGCCTATGAGTTATTATTGCACTCTTAAATGAAATATGTATGAGTACATTGAAAACTTTTAAGTCAAAACACTAGCCTCCACTGGGGCAGTGACGTCAGAATTGATTACCTGGTTCCACCTTTCACATTTTGTCTTCAGCAGACTTTTTCATTCAATCACTGTTTCATCATTGGACATCGTTCTAACGTTACGGTACTACCTACCATATTCACAGTCCTGATGTGCTACGTTTAGTTTTCTGTCAATCGACTGAAGAAGCTTTTGCTTTTAATACTCCTGAAGTAAGAATCTTCGAATGAGATACAGGTCTTGTAACTGGCTCCGCCCTATGGGACGCGTGTGTGCAGCAGTGCCAATGCCCGCTAGTGGGACTTATCTCCTGTTTATTCGAAAGCTCGTAGCAAATAAGAGCTTAGCCAATTTCAGAAATGCATTTCATTTTAGTGAAATTTCATATATCCCGAAGCATTTTTTTTTTCACAACTATGCCCTCTGCACGATCAAGTTATGAAAATCTTTTCCGATTTTGAATTGTTGCTCTACCGTTTTTGTGCTTGACGTGTAATTGGTTGTAGATAACTAAATAATGCACATTTGCTATCATAGTAAACATGGACCGTGATGCGTATACCAAAGAACGCTATATGTCACTCCCGGAGTTCATATCTTTGCTACGTAACACCAAGAGTCTCTCTTTTCAATTTCATTTTGTAATTTTTTTTCTTGCGTTGCGTATTCCTTGCAGCCTCTGCAATTATTGTTTCGAATGCTGTAATGCCAAGTAGCCAATGCTGATTTGACGCAACAAGCAGCGCTCTCGTATCGTCCCGAATTTTGTTAATATGAGCGGGTGCACCATGGGCGCCGATCGACTGCTGATGAATGCCGCTGCGCGTCTACGTTGAACACTGATCTTGCAGAAGTGAATATAAAAAGCTATATCTCCACTCGCCTGAGACCCATAGTAATCCTTAACCAGAGCACTCTGAGAATGCATACCTCCGCCAAGCAAGGTAGCGGTACAAAAAATTCAAATTGGTTCTAAAACTATTTCAACTGTATCTGCACCAAAATCTAATCATTCGTGCCTTTTGACTGTAATAACAGCTTCTTTAATTTTCTTAAAGATCCGTTCATAACTTTTCGAGTTATGTTAACAAACATTCTGATAAACATTTTTCAAACACACAAACAGACCAAGCGATCATCGCCAAAATTTGATCAGTTATCTCTTTTAACATTTCTAGCAATTCCTGTAAATTTCGTAAAGATTCGATCATGACTGTTTGAGTTATTTTGCTTACAAACGTGAAAGCAAACACAGAAACAAACAAACAGATCATCACTAAAATTTAATCATTTATGTCTTTTAACATATTTAACCATTCTCGTAAAGTTCGTAAAGATCCGTTTATTTTTTTTTTTTAGTTATTTGCTAACAGATGTAATATCAAACACGGAGACAAACAAATGGACCAACAGATTATCATAAAAATTTAATCAGATACTCTTCGTAATGTATCTAACAGCGCACGTAAATTTCATAATAATCCGTCCATAACTTTCTGATTTATGGCACTAACAAAAAAGAAGCAGACAGACAAACAAACGGTTGAATGGAAGTTGATCATATTTTACTCATAACATGCTAACAATCCCTGTAAATTTCGTAAATATCTGTCCATAATTTTTTGAGTTATCTTGGTGACAGACAAGAAGACAAACACGATTAAAACGGAAGTCACAAGCTCGCATGCGGAAAATTCACTAACCACGTTATCATTTCCTTTTAGACTTCAGACTTTTATCATTGGGAAGTATGGTAAGAAAGAGAATTAACCACTCGTAAGTGCCAAATTTCTGTATCTGCCGTACGAACCCCGCCCTTTCAGTGCCTAATAAGCCCATTAACGTAATACTTCGAGTATATTCGTTCTTCAATTATCACGTATTTGGAGATTATTCGTTTCAAATTTAGACGTCCATGAAAAAATATTATATCGTTAAAGGGTCAAGTGCTCCAGTGAAAGATTGAGGCTGTAACCCATTGTGCGATGTGGGTTCGGTGTTGAGCCGTTACTACTGGCGTATGCTAATGACAAAACAACATCTGTGGCCCGTATACGTCAGTGTTAGGTTTATATATATATTCACGAGTAGGTAATTGATTTACGAAGTTACTCTCCATGATTTAGATGGCAAAACTGTACTGGCCCTTGGTAGAGATCCTCACCGAAGTACCAGATACTTCTGTTGATTTTGGCAAGGTACCTTTATTCGCTGCTGCACTTTCCGCTGTTTTGGGTCTAGTGTGGATAACGAAATTGGTTACATCGACTGATATAACCTAGTTGTTAAACCGTTGTTTTTTCCGTTGCAATTCCCTCATTTTGTGGACTTACCAGACAGTTTTCCACGTTTTAAGTGGATCTTATCGTGCCTAGATCTTGCCCATTAAGGAGGACCTTTCGGGTGTTAAGTTGTGCCTTTTTTTGGTCGACCATCACTGCAACCTGTAGGTCGCGCTAAAGTCGGTTCCGAACCACCATGCTCGTGGTCAGCAACTCACATTGAAGACCTTTGAGAACCGCCATGCCTATAGCCAGTAGTGAGCTCTGATCACAGTTCAGAACTACCATGGATGCCTGTAGCTTGTAATTTAATCTAAGGACGGTGGAGGACCACCATGCCTATATATACACCGTAGTTCACATTAAGTACAGTTAAGAACTAGAGCAGTCTGAGAGCGCATACCTCCGCCAAGCAAGGCGACGGTAGCAAAAAATGGCTCTGAAACCATAATTTTCTTTTTATTAACGCCAAAATATAATCATTTGTGCCTTTTGATGGTAATAACAGCTTGTGCAATTTTCTTGAAGATCCGTTCATAACTTTCTGAGTTATACTGCTAACAAACGTTATGACAAACATGAGTCAAAAATACAAACGAACAAACCGATATGCACCAAAATTTATGCATTCATGTTTTTTTTACCATTACTAATAACCCCTATAAATTTTATAAAGATCCATTCAATATTTTTTGAGTTATTGTGCTAACAAGCATAAAATTAAAACCAGTGACGAACGAACGAACTAACCGATCATTACCAAAATTTGGTCATTCACTCTGTGTTATATACCTAACAACTCATGTTAATTTCATAAAAATCCGTCCATAACTTTTTTAGTTATGGCATTGAGAAAAATGAGGCAGACAAACCAACGGATGGACATATCTTCACCAAAAGTTATTCATCTGTTCCTCCTAACATACCTAACACTCCCTGTAAATTTCGTCCTAATCGGTTCATAACTTTTTGAGTTATCTTGGTGACAGACAGACAGACAAACAAACAGTAAGACAAACACGACGACAACATAACCTCCTTGGCGGAGGTAGCTACCGTACTCTGCCTCTACACAGTAACTCACACTCACGACATTCGAGAACCACCATGCGTGTAGACACTAGCTCATTCTGATGACAGTCGAGAACCTCCATGCCTGTAGCCTGTAGCAAGTTCTGAGGTCGGGGAGAGCCACCATAAAGAGAGTTCACATTGAGAACCACCATGCCTGCACACAGTAGTGTCGCACTGAGTACGGTTGAGAACCACCCTGCCTGTACACAGTAGTGTCGCACTGAATACGGTTGAGAACCACCACGCCTGTACACAGTAGTGTCGCACTGAGTACGGTTGAGAACCACCATGCCTGTACACAGTAGTGTCTCACTGAGTACGGTTGAGAACCACAATGCCTGTACACAGTAGTGTCGCACTGAGTACGGTTGAGAACCACCATGCTTGTACACAGTAGTGTCTCACTGAGTACGGTTGAGAACCACAATGCCTGTACACAGTAGTGTCGCACTGAGTACGGTTGAGAACCACCATGCCTGTACACAGTAGTGTCGCACTGAGTACGGTTGAGAACCACCATGCCTGTACACAGTAGTGTCGCACTGAGTACGGTTGAGAACCACCATGCCTATACACAGTAGCTCACACTGAGGCTCATGAGGACGTAAAAAGGAAGGGATCCCGGCAGAGGGCAGAGGGGGTGCGGGAGGGGAGGGGGCGAGGGTATGTTAAGTGGCGCCCCTGGTGCTGGTATATAAGGCCGTGGGTGTGGCGTCCTCGGGTCAGTCACTGTTGCGTCTCTGCTTCGTGAGTTTCGCCGTGCCACTATGTCACCGCACTGTGAGTACCCTCATCACTTTCTCATCGTTTTTGTTTACATTTAAAGGTACAATTTCAACTCTTACAGTTGCAGCATCGGTACCATTGCACGATGTAAGGCTTTTCACTCCTGAGTGACACATTCCAAGCTTTCTTTTTTTTTACTTTCGCTGTGGGAGTGGCGGCGTAGCGTATATTTTAATGTACTTATTTACTTGCAGCAAGTGGGTGTATTCTTGTCCTCATTCTCTATATCAGTTTATTCTTCCTTACTCTCGGTATCTTTGTTTTGAATTGCATCCTTTCCCAACAAATTGTACTCTTAAAATTTGTATGCTTAATTCTAATTGATCTGAGTAGGTACCTATTTTAATTTGTTATTACTATTACTATTTTTTGCTTATGTATTCTATTGTGCTCTGATCATTCGTTGATCAAAACTCAATTTATTCTAAATATCAGAGTCGTAGTGCTGATCTGTGTACGTACATTTCAACTTAACTATAAAAAAGTCATGGTCATTTGCTACATGGTAGGCAACCCTGTTTTTTCGGCATATCATCTGCAGCTATTGACAAGAGGTAACTAGCGACCCTACGAACTATGAGTTGTTCCCCTGCTATTGGTAAAGCGTGACTGACATGCAGTTAGTTTAGAGCCCGCCCCGGCACATCTCATTTCGAATTCTAAATAAACTGTTCAGCATTTTGTTGGTGAACCTCTGTCTAGGTACTATTTTTTGTTGCTAATGATGGCATACTTCCTGCGTGGTTCAACTCTCGTGTGCTAACTATGATGTCATAAATATTGAATTGCTTCATTTGGGTCTACCCGTACCTTGAGGCTTCGTTATATATTTTTAGTAATGATAATTATCATAATTAACCGGGTCCGCATTATTGTACTAGCTAAATGTTTTGGAGTCCCAGCGGGAGACATCTAGGTATGAATTTGATTCTTTGAGAGAGGCGTTCGCAAACGCGCCGGTCTACCGCTAGCATTTTGGTAGTCATTCTGAGGATATACTCTACACTATAACACGTGTGTACAGTGGGGCATTTTACTAATTTTAGCAACGACTAGTTTGAGCATCCATTAGACTGCAGTTCTGCACTGGTATTACAGTCGGCGAGTGCGTGTAAAACAGATTTTTTTTTAGATAACTTGTTGTTAACGGCGAACTTTATATAATATATCATTAATCCATCGATATATATTTTTCGTAAGTATAGTGCTAGTAATGTCACCCTATAAAATGGAGGACAGTATGCGGTAATTCAAGTATTCCGGCGGTACACAAGCAACCTTGCAGATAATGTTGCCCATCTCTACCTGTTGAATAGACGCTATATACGTAGCCTTCAGAGGATCCCGGTAACTCCAATTGGGATCATTTACTCTCTTATCAATGATTACAATTCCAATAAAATCGCTTTGGAATTGGAACGTCAGAACTTCGAGTATTTCCCAGCCATCCGTCGGCGGTAAACATTGGAATGTGCCGTTTGAATAGGCGGCACTCGCCGCTCCGTGTGGCCCACCAGAGTTCGGACGGATTAGCGAACCGAGTCAGAGGAACTCTGTGTTATCTCTGTCCCATAACGGGACCGTGTCTCTGGCCCACTCCTTAACCCTTTATTCTCAACTAGTTTTGGCTACCCCAGCAGCTAAAATCGCAAGTTAGTTTCTAGGGTGGTCCAAAAATCTGTTGGCGATTGTATTCTGTGCTTTTTCCTTGTTTTCTTCATTCAAAGCATTCATCTCTAGTGTAGATGAAGATGACGAGATCGTTGCGTTACCCTAGATTCTATTCACATGACTGACTGGAAAATGAATAATATAACTTCCCAAGTTACTTGCAGATTTGAAACAAAGTAAATGCCTTTCATTTAGGGTAACGTGTGCTTATATGTACAGCTGCTTATACATAATATTGCAGAATTCTCACACTCCGTAATAGAACCGCTTCTTTTCGCTCTCGCCTAACAAAGTCGTCTCTGGCTTCCGTAATATTATTTCCGAAACGCTCTTTTTGGTGTTAAGAACGCGAAATAAAGATCAAGTTTGTTATGTTCGAAGTGAAATGTGACACCCCAGCACCAAAAATAATACTAATCGAATGTATGTGGAATGCTCAGGCATGTACCATTTTCCACCGACGTACGCATGTTAACTTCTGTTGAACATTTTTCCGTAGCATAAATTTATTGCCGTTTTCATCGTAAGCTGTTTATACAGTAAGATATTGGCCGTCCATCCGACAACCAAACACCATGTCATGTAGATTTTTTAAATAATGTCTATAGCAATTGCATTTGTCCTCAGGTTTCCTTGAATAGGTCACTTGCTCCTCAGTAGATCTTTGAGAGGCGATCTTGCAATGCTTTTAAAATTTCAATAGGTAATTATTTACTATCTACAGTGCTCTTAGCTGTTAGTTTACAAGTCTAGCGTTTTTCAACAGTTTATTTTTATCGGTGTTCAATATCCTTTTGCGCACCCGATGGCGCTCGTTAAATGGTTTATTGTAAGCAGCTACATGCTCACCTCGTGCTAACGCTGCTAGGGTAGTTTTGCGGAACAGTTACCCCGAGGGTGCCGGTTGTAGCGACCGTGGGCCTGCCTGCGATTGTCCTTGTAGCGCGGTGTGGCTTACAGCTGCTGAAACTGGAGTTTTGTGTAGACGTTACGGAGCTGTGCTCTCTCTAGTTGTTGTTGTGCTGTCGGCGTACTGTTGCTGTGGTGTCTGCACAGTCACTACCACGCTATATGTTCACTCTGCACACTGTCACTGTTTCACCGTGCTCTGTCTGCACACCATTAGTGTGCTGGTGTGCCCTCGCTGGCACGGCAGCGTCCGCACATCTCACATCTATGTGTGCTGTGGTGGTCATGCGCCTGTAATTACAAACACTCTTGTCGTTGCTCTCAGCAACTCAAATTGAAAACATGGCGTCTTGTCTCTGCCGCCCAGCCCACTCTATTGTTTGTATACAGCCGTAGCCCACCCTTTCCCTTGTATGTAGCTCTCATTTTTGTATCTGTCTCAGCAGTTCAGAGGTCTGCTTCCATCTGTTGTGACTCACAGCTGCAGTGGGAATATTGATGCCCGACGTTGGCTTTATTCCATTGCCCTCTGGTACCACTTTGCGTCTTCGTTAATTTTATGACCCTTGATTGACCCATCATTACATTACGTGTTGTCAGACGAAAACTGCGAAAGTATTGATTATGTATTCATTATTTTGAGCGTGACGTAATGAATGTGGGGATAATTTTTTTTATTTTTGTCAGAACATTTTATAATAATAGTTGCAATTATCGTTATCTTCTTCATATTTACTGACAAGTCCCAGTTAGCAGTAATAATGATAATCATTTCTAGTTACAGGTTAGTGTCAATTACCCGTGAACTTAGCTACTTGCTTCGGCGAACAAACGTCATGTAGGCGATTCTGTATGATGTTCCCTTTATATGTACGTACAAACGTACAGTGAGTTGCAAACATCCTTACATGTATGAATCCTCAATGCACGTCAATAGCTCAGGGGAAATTGCTTCCAAGTTGTAGTTCCCCCTCCCCCTCCAAGATAAAATAATAATAAATAAAAACTGCAAAGACATGATCACCATTTTTTTTTCAACTGCTGCCCATTTAGTTTCTATATTTGAACAAAAATTCATTATTTTTTTTTTTTTGGTCAACTTTTGATAGATATTCTGTATTATAAAAAAAAAAATTATCGTTAGTCGACGAGTAATATACTCCTAGATAGATATATATTCTACCATCGACGGCTTTCACTTTTACGCAATACTGCCCAGTAGCATTATTGTAGTCTGGTATTGTCAACAGACCCTTTTATTATTTCAGAATTTTTATCTCACTGAATCGGTGCTTCTGAATTGGCTTTACGTCTCATTGATATTAACACGAAGCCGCGTAGGTACGTTGGAGTGAGAATGTACCTAAGCCTAGAGCGTAGGTCGCGTGTCCTTCCCATAGCTGGGGCTGCACCGCACGCGATAACAAACAGCCGGGCTCTTCGTACTTCCTCTTGTGTGTGACGCACCCTGCATGAGCTGGACCCTGTGTTGTTATCTTACATGCCTTCCTGGTCCTGGCGTATTGAACACCTCGTTCATAAAGTTACGTACAATGTACTGCTAGTGCTGTAAAAATCACTGCCGATGACATGAACATGATTTTATCGCCACTTCAAGAAATTTATGATTATACTGTAAATATATTAGTAGTAAATATTACCCTTCAAACGAGGTATTTGCTAAGTACGTGGATGATAGTCAAATGTCATGTTCGAGAGAAAAAAACGTAAAACGTTAGCTGCTTTGGTATAATGCACTGGGGCCCCCAGTCAGATGTTTAATTATAATATGATATGCTTGAGAAACCGGCCCGTGGTCCTCAACTAACTGTGCTGGACAAAATATTGATACTATCGCCACTCTTATCTCTCGATTTTGTCGTTCATTTTTGAAGTATCAAAAGCAGCATCAGAAATCGTCATAGAATTCGCTTCCGTGCGCGGAGTCACAGCCTTCGCTGCACTGACGTCTCCTTAGAGTAGCCATTGCGTTTAATCTTCGGCGGCTTCTGATGCCCCGTTTTGTTCGTTGATTGTTCGAGAACCACGTTAGTGTTTCTGACCGCTTGTAAATGCTAACACTCATTTATAGTAATGCAGTGCTGCGTCTGGCCTTGTAGCATCAGCAGCTGTTTAATTTTATTACTGTTTCGTGCTCCGAACCTTCTTGTTGTTACTGTCATCTCTGGAACAGGTCCGTGTATCCTGCCCCTCCCATAGTACAGCGACTGGTCTTTCATGCCCTCCTCTTGTACGCGTACACACTCCATACTGTCCACAGTTTTGCAACTTGTGGTTCCATGGCTCTCCGCCCCCTCTGTCGTTCAATGTTTTGCATTCCTTGATTTGCTTGCGCTCTTGGATTCTCTTTCAACTACTTCAGCTTTAATTCTCAAGTTTCCTAGCATTATCGAGGGATGAACTTGCCGTAGACAAGATTAGCGGAGACCTGCCTCTGAAGCAAACTCTTCGCCAATGTGTGCTGTCGAACCAAACATCCGTGTGTTGGCTGAAGTCTGAGACTCTCACTGAATTCCTCCACTGACCGCATAAATTATGGCATAAGTCTAATGTGACACCAGCCCCTCACTCTGCCCGGGATGACTGACTCGTTATGAACGATGTCTTTGTCCTATATAGCTGGTCTGTTGGAAGCTGTATGTACAGCACTGCCGGCGTAGTCCGATGGTTCAAGTTGCCTTGGTTGGGGCTTGTCGTCGCGATTGACCTGAATTACCAGGATAGATATTTCTGTGTATGCGTTGATGGGTTGTCATTTACGTTGAATTTGCAATATGTGCATGCTGCAATTGACCCAAAATGTTAGAATGAAGGTTTTTCTCTTTTTCCAAATGGATGCGGATGAAGTTGTCCGTAAAATACGCTTGCTACGAGAGTAGGTAGTTAGCGTTTGTGCATCTCGGCGTAGTTAAGTTGTGGCTCACGTTTCCACCAAAGCCGCTTAAAGGGATGACCTCTACTACAAGCTGGAAAATTGACTTCATCGTGATTGCCAGTGACCTCGCTAGGACAATGTCATTGTACGTGTGCACAGTCTGTGGACTTAAGAGCATCTGTGGCCTCGGAAGCTTACTCGGCTCTGAGAAGAACTTTGACCATTTCAGTGCTCACTGAGTGAAGCTACAAAACCTGAAAAGACACGCACTAACATGAAATAAAACAATTTCAAGCTGAATATGTGCTTGGAATAGCCGTTGGAGATGGTAGAGTACTCAAAGAAAAAAAAAACACTCACTGTATTTGAAACATGAACTTGGTAGCGTTAAGAGATAACGTCAGTGACGTAAAAATCAGCAGTGTAACGACTCCTACATGTTAGTTTGCTACATGTGGACTACGTTTAGGTATGTTACCTAGAATAGCTTACACTGTCGATAATTAGGGAATCAACAGCACTGAACTCGTACTTTTCATCAGGGGCGGGCAGAAAAGGGAGTTGAAGGATGTGGAGGTCTGGATATCAGTTAAGTATAGGAAGCCGTCATCTCTAGAAAAAGCGCTTCGATAGTTGTAACCCTTCTACAGTACCATACGTAGTAATATTTTTTATGTTTTTCCTTGCATGTATACCTTTTATTTTTATGTTGTTACCCTTGCATTTTCCTATTTTGTGTATACCTTTAACATCAAGTGAATGATACATTGTTTAGATTTTATAAATCATCTGTCCTTACTCACTTGAATTTAGGGTTTTGACCAGGAAGGAAAATTTTTGCCTATGTGTCGTTTTTGGGACTCTAAATTCAAGTTGGAATGTAATTACGAACCTAAGATTTCATGATTGTATTCCAAGCTCATTTCGGTGCCCAAAAAATGCTGCAAAAGTGTAAAGACTCACTTGCCTAACCCACCCACCTTTTTCAGCTACGCCTATGCTCCAACTGACTTCATATTTCCAATATTTCTCCGTGTATCTTGAATTGATTTGAGTGTTTGCCTTGATCCTACCATCAAGGAGTTGGGCCGGGCATCATCAGACCTCCTCATTCCTCTGCTTACCTTCTTGTCTAGTTGGGTTTGCTTTCAGCGTCAACAACGTACATAGGTGCGCAGGATTGAATAGCTTACGACTCCGGGGCCATCTGTCGATGCTGGACAAGCTGTTCCTTAAGTATATAGGCATCTAGTGTCCTCGTAACGCGTCACGTAATATTCTAGCATTTTTATTCGTACGTGTGACCCTAGCAGTGAGTTGTCGTGGGCTGAGGACTCCGAACAGTTTAAATTTCTGAATATATTGGGATATGTGTAGATGATTTTCGTGTCGCTTGCTGCGATCTCTTCGAGTATCTCTATCGTGTGTGTCCACTACATAGGTGTCTCCGAGAGTTTGGTATAGTTGGGTGAAGGTTTGAGTACACCTGAGACATTAATGTGCTGCAATACTTGAAATAGCTGCATTGTGCCTTCCCTTAACGTATAGGATGTTCCCTGGCATCTGAGGGTGCCTGGAATAACATTATAAAGGTATAGTCTCCGATATACTAGAGAGCCCATGTTGTTGTATGAGGTACATTAATTACTTTCAAATTTTCCAATTTTATCTATAAACTCGATACCTGTGCTCTTGCATCAAGAGTACTTGTATCGAGTGCCTGGAAATCAAAATCCGAAATGATAAAGTTGAACAAAATAAGAAGGGCATTTTTATGCTCTACCTGCATGTCCCGTGAGGCATAGAATTTTTCTGTGGAATTTTCCTGCAAGGCGTAGGGGTCCCATAAAATTTTAGACCCTTATTGCACTACGCTTGCGACATAACATGTACCGTGAGGTACTGCTTAAACGGAATCATAGGTTTCATTTGGAGCCGGACCAAGTACGCACTTCGTCGCTATGTCACCAAAAAAAAACCGTGACCAAGAAGGCAAGAGCAGGCGCAGCAGCCGCACACATGAGGTCTCTGGAAGCCTTTTTACTTTCACCGGCGCCCCGCGTGCCGCCGAAAGCATAGCATCGTTGCCTCCCGTCTTGCCCTGACCATAATGAGCAGCGACACTTGCGCTTATCGCGAATATTGAGTGCCATTTTCGGGATACGCGAGTGAGTGTTGGCCGAGCCGCCTCTTTCTCTCCCTATTCATTGTGTGGCTGCGCGCATAAACAAGTGGATGATCTCTCTAGAAATTGTTGGTCTAAAATGAATGGAGACGTAGGCTTCGTTGCGCAGTCTATTGCGACTCTGAAGAGTTTCGTGTATATTTTACGTAAAACCGTTCTAAAAAAAGTGAAGTGTTGGTGTTGTTGCAGAGCCTCAGTTCGCTTGATAATGCTGCATTTTTTAAGCTAATGCTGCAGTTACATATTCCTTAGAAGTATTGTTCTGACTTAGGATGTTCAGTGATAAGGAGAAAACGTGTGTGCGTATGGTATACAGTGGATTCTACCACAATATAGGGTCGTTGCAGAGTAACTTATAGTAATATGGTATACGCTAAGACTATGCACACCGTAAGACGGTTCAACGAACCTTTCATTGTTTTATTATTACTATTAGGATATAGTCATTTAATGTTATTAGGATATTGTCAACTAGGTGTATGTAACTTCCAATCAAATTTCCAACTGTTCGTCATCAGTCACGAAGACCTCAGGGACCGCCATCATCACGGACACGCCGGCAGCACGCAAGCAAGAAGACCACCAAGTCGAACCGAGTTACGTGCCTCACTCAACTTGGTCGTGGTGCTCCACCATCACAACCTCCTTGAGTGAGTGACGTCGCCCGGTGTCTCCTCCGTCTGCCCTGGTGCTCGCTCTGCTGCCCTTCTGCTTCCCTCGTCGTCGCCAGCAGAACAGCTCTTCTCACTGCCGGTGGATTCAACACGCGTGTGAACATCAACTAATGCTAGAGCAACACAAGAGGCATGTTCTATTGGGCACGCCAGATTAAGCCTTCGAGGCTTGGCTAATTTGAAACTCAGCCAGGCGCGCTGGCTTCGACCTACTGAATTGAGTTACAGGCATTGACCGCAATATGTTATCCTTGAGACTTCCAGAAACTCAATTTTTTCTTCGTAACATAGAGTTTTCAATCGCTCTACGTAATCGGGTTGCTTCTAACACTTTCAACACGATTCAAAGGAACGAAGCCAAAGCTTCTGTCTGAAGTTGCAGATAAGTCAAGCCTGAATAGCTTAATTTGGGCGCCCAATCAAACGAACTAAAGGCATGCAATCGCTCGCTGAGCTTACCGGCGGATGTTCGGCTCACACGTCGTTCAATTCAAGTACTTTCCAGGGTAGGTACCTATCTACGGGACCGACTTTCACCGTGTGTAATCGAGACGACGTGCGAGCTGTACGTTCGCTCATAAATTGAGCGTGCGTATGCGTAATGTGGCCCGGCATAAGCAAGCTGCTTCGCGGGAATTGTGTTGGGAACGTGCCACTCAAAGATTTGAAATTGATCATGTAATCCTATCTTGAATCTTCATTTTTATGTGTCCATGTAGCTACTGGGTTGCTTACCACTGAACTGTGGTAGTTGTTGAATATAAAGGAGTCACGGTGACCCCGCCGATTCATTGTTCTCGTGAATAACAGATATTCGAGTGTCGCTGCAACCCACAAAGCTGCCCAGTTTTACTTTATATACATTTACATAACTATTCACTTATAGACTGTCTTCAAGGTGATTGAATTGGTTTGGGATTAGCACCTGAAATGCGTTCGAAAGAAACGAAACTTATGTTCGTGACTGAATTTCCAGAAAAGTTGAAACTAAAGAGATTAGTTTATACAACATCCTGACATCACTACCCATGAATCACTTACAGGAAACCTCAACAGTTGAATAGAATAGATAGCTGCACGCTTCGATTATGGGTAGTGCTGTCAGGATGTAGTATAAACTAATCTCTTTAGTTTAAACTTGTCTGGACATCCAGTCACGAACAATGGTTTCGTTTTTTTCGATCGAATTTCACGTGAAATTCCTAACTAATTCGATTCCCTTTAAGACGGTCTCCAACTAAATCTTGAGTAGCAGAAGTAGCAAAACCGCAGTTCCTGACCAGGTGCATTTAGTAAGATTAGATTAGCTTCAAAATGGATAGCCTGATGGACACAGCGCGGTCCCGGGCCTCTCCTGTGGCTCCTATTTCTCTCTTCCCGTTCCTCATATCCCTGTGTTTACCCTCCGCGACCCTTCCGTTTCCGAAGGTCTTGCTAAGTTTCTGGCTTTTAGAAAACAGACTACGCAATTTGTATTTTCAACCGTGTATGAAACACGCAGAAAAATAGAATGAAAATTTATGTAACCAACATGTTCTTTACATCTTCTAAACAGTTGTCCAGCTGCTGGTGTAAAGGCAACGCTTTACCCATTCACGACATGCCTTTCAAGCCCTGCAAGAACTCTCCAGCTCGCTCCCGCCTTCCTCGTACATACCTCCTTCCTTAGTTTTCTTTTTGCCTTGATACACATGCTCACTTCCGGCTTTCGGTATCTCCCGTATATTACAGTTCTGATGCGCTACAGTTCTCATCTATTGTCTACTTTTCCTTATATACTGCGGTTCGTGACATTAGTGCCATGCTCTCTCTGGCATTTTGTCTATATCTTTTTACTACATGTCTGTTTCAATACTTTCCTTGTTATCCGTTCTCTCGAGCCCGTGCTGCCCACCGCTGTCTCCTGTCTATCTCACCCACACGCTACCTCGCCCTCCCCCGTGCCTCTCCTCTCCCCGTCGCCGCCGTCGCCGCTCCTTCTAGCGCTCAACAGTCCCTCATTGTGGGTCTTCCTTGGCCGGTTTGCTTCCTGTGGCCTGCCGCCTTGCCTGTCGTGTGTGTCCTATGCTGTCCCGCCTGCTCTGTGTGTTCTGCGATGTTGTTTGTGTTCTCCAATGTTCTGCCTCGTATTGTGTTGTTGGTCGCCTGTCGTGTGTGTCCTATGCTGTCCTGCCTGCTCTGTGTGTTCTGCGATGTTGGGTGTGTTCTCCAATGTTCTGCCCTCGTTTTGTGTTATTGGTTGCCTGTCGTGTGTCTCATATGCTGTCCCGCCTGCTATGTGTGTTCTGCAATGTTGTGTGTGTTTTCCAATGTCCTGCGTGCATCTCATGCTGTCTGTACTGACGACTAGGTGTATTCACTGTTCAGTGCTGCCTGCTTCTGCTTCCACTTAATATGCGTGTCCTTCTTTTTTCTTTTCTCTGACGCTCATGCTCTTATTGGGACTTAGCTGTTTTGTATTTTATTTATTTTTTCATTGCTCTTCTGCCTTTGTCTTGCTTATTGCTTTGCAATTTACCTCCAGGTGGCCCCCGCGTACCTTCATTGCCAAGCCGAATTTCTTAGCTACTGAATGAGCATAAAGCACATAACCCCCTGTGAAAGAAAGTGAATTATCTATCGTAAGGAAAGCTGTTGTTTGCCAAAGATTTATCTTTCGTTTTCTGCTGTGTAAGTTGTGCCCCCGTCTAGTCTTACGTCGCACGGATGTACGCTTTGCACATATTGTTTGAATACATTTCACTTTTACATCATATAGACTGAAAATGTTCGCTGCTGCTAAAGAAAGGATTTTCACATCCTCCTGTTAATTGTATCTTGCCGATTTCTCCCAGTCAAGACTCTTTCAAATTTCATATTTCTCTGTTCATTTTGTTTTGTCGCATCGGCACCGATTCTCATCAAGCATCTAAATGTGTTGCAATGAAAAATAATAGTGCTTATATATTGAAGCAAATAACAGCTCTCCCTCTCATGGTGTGTTGAGACTATCAAGAGCTACGCAGGCTGTAAGAGAGTACACAGTGACCCTGCTGTCTGAGACGCAATTTGTATTATGTTGCTGTGTGTTAGATCGCTGTTGGTTTGCATGGCTCTCTCTGTTGAAATGTCTCATTGCTGTTCATGTATGCTAACTTGTTTCGTTTTCTTATAAATTTACTATAATCAATTCCAGGAACGGATATTTGCTGTCAACGTATGGGCCGCATCGTTAATATGGTATATACAACGTACAACTAAGCATTTATGAATACATTGTACGTAAACTAAATTAAGTTCAAGAAATTATGCTAAAAAATACGAGTGCATTAGGCTGCCAGTGTTCGATTTACGAAGAGGTGAAGTCACATTACATTTTTTACGAACAGGTGCTTAATTATCTGAACCTAGTGCAAAATAAAAGAACTATGTAGTAGTGGTAGTAGTAGTAGTATAAAGCAGAAAGAGATCCAGATCCATTCGATGCTATGCGTTGACTGAATTTGATATGTCAAATGCATCATACGTATAGAGGGATGCTATGTTGTCATCTTCACTACCTACATAATATCTTGTTAAATAATTTGAAAGAGATAGCTGAGGGACAAGCATTTGTTTAGCCTTGGGATTTATGGTGACATCTTGTGGAGTTTTATTTAATATCCACAGCTTGATGGCTACTGCTAACATGCAAGTGTTGGCTTAGCCTTGAGGACTTATTGGAATCGAAGGAGCGATAAAGGTGATTCTCTGTCCTCTGGTCGCCTCAGCAACAGTACGGTATTATGTGCTTGATGCTCCAGCTTTCCAGGATGTCAGATTTGCTGGAAGAAAAATAAAAATTTAGCGAAGATACGAACTTCCGTCTGTTTCTAGTGGTTTCAGATTTGCTTAATTAAAGTGACTTGCCAGGAATGTGTCAGTCGCTGCTGAAGTTCTATAGCGTGTTTGACCATCTTATTTGCTGTTGGGAAAACGATGTTGAGCAACGAATACCCGATTTATCTTATTGTCCATATACTGTAAATACTGACCTTGTTTTTCGCACTCTATTCCAAATTCTGAGAATGTCTTTTCTACGACGATTTTTATTTGCTGGCTGTGTATTTTTCACATGTTTTCTTATAGTGCCAATATTTTTCCCACAATTTTTATTTACTTGCAGTGTTCAGTTCCACCCGTTTTCATATACTGACCAAGTAACCATATTACTCCAAAAAGTTTTATTTACTGACAGTATTTTTTCGGTGTTTTCATAAGCTGACAATAATTTTTCAACCCATTTTCCATTTACTTATATTTTCTCACAGTTTTATAAACAGACAGTGTTTTCCTTCCTTTTTCACACGCTGACATTGTTTTCCCACCCTCTTTTCACATCGACACTCATTCTCCCAAATGCCGGTAGTCACATTCCGCTCCGAGCGCTCGACAAGGAACCAATGACTGACGCGATTCCTTTTGACGTGTGAAGCAAACACGACGATCTTCCTGCCGTGTAATGCAAGCCCAGATTATCCGTCGGCCCGACGTGTCACACGGCGATCGCATTGCGACGTGTAAAGATACGAGGCAAGCAACTCGTGCGTTGCTTCGCTGTATGTCATCCACCGCACTGTCGATGTCGTTTTCTTTCTGTCGGGGGCATTGCAGGGACGTACGTACATTCCTATATTTTGGGCATTGTGTGTTTTCTTTATATGATTGTGTAAATTGACTTTTGATTTGTTTCATTGTCCAGGAGAGCTTCTTTTGTGATATTTAGAGTGGTTCTTGACATCCTTCCAAACATTGTTCCGCGCTGATAACGATATCGTGCGCTTTGATGCAGCTTATACATTTCCTATTCTCGCATAACACAGCGATGCCCAGATGTACATATAAAAATAATCTGATAGCATTTGTATGTATGGCTAAAGATTCTTGTAATCTATTTATATTCTCCATTTTCCCTTTTCGAAGCACTATTACAGTGATTATTGAGGCTTAAGTCAGCATCTACCTATATTAATAATAATAACAACTAGAGCACTCTGAGAGCGCATATTAGCGCCAAGAGAGGCAACGGTTGCAAAAAATTCAAATTGACTCTGAAACCATAATTTTTTTTTGCATAAACTCCAAAATCTAATCATTCGTGCCTTTTGATAGTAATAACAGCTTGTGCAATTTTCTTGAAGATCCGTTCTTAACTTTTTGAGTTATACTGCTAACAAACGTTATGACAAACATGAGTCAAACATACAAAGGAACAAACCGATCTTCACCAAAATTTAATCATTTATGTCTTTTAACATTACTAACAGCCACTTTAAATTTCATAAAGATCCATTCATTATTTTTGAGTTATTGTGCTAACAAGCATAAAATTCAACACAGTGACAAACGAACGAACGGATCATTACCAAAATTTAATCAGTTACTCTTTGTTATATACCTAACAACTCATGTTAATTTTAAAAAATCTATCTATAACTTTTTGAGTTATGGCATTGAGAAAACTGAGGCAGACAAACAAACAAACAAACGGATGGGCATATCTTCACCGAGAGTTATAAATCATCTGTTAATTATACCATACCTAACAATCCCTGTAAATTTCGTCCAAATCGGTTCATAACTTTTTGAGTTATCTTGGTGACAGACAGACAAATATACAGACAGACAGCAAGACAAACACGACGAAAACATAACCTCCTTGGCGGAGGTAATCGGAATAGCAATAGTATCCCACTCTACCTTGTCACCTTTTGCTCTAGAATGCTCTGAACCCTGTAAAATCCAGCATACTACATAGCAACTTTTCAACCAATGCTCCTCCTAAGAGAATCCGACGTTGTCTTTGGTCCTCATAGGGTTAATTATCAAGTACCCCCCTGCTGGTACGAAGCAGTGTGGAGGGGGACGCAGCCCCCCTAGCTGAGAGCCCCTGACATACAGTAATGCACCAACGACGTGTATCTTTTCAGGGCTCGTACGGTAATATTATCTTGCTGACCTATAAACAGCGCAGGCTATGCCGGGTGTCTGCCTTCATGCGCACCCTTGCCTTCCTAATCTGCGGACCGAGGCCACTGACCTATACCGCCGAGCCGTGGTCTAATTTGGTGGATACTCTTGGACGGCTTTTTTAGCGGAATTCGGTTACCAATTAACCAACTTTTTGATGCATCGAAAGATATAAGAGCTTTTTCAGTCATATTCAGTACCCAACCAACTTTTGATACTTCAGAGGCCAGCTAAGATTTTTTTTTTTTTTTTGCTAATTTCGGTTCAGAATGAACCAACTTTCAATGCTTCAGAGGAGCAGCTAAGATTTTAAGCTAAGTTAGACTCGAAACCAGCTAAATGTTCACATTTTGATAAACAGTTAATGCTTATACTAAATTCGGTACCCAGCCAACTACAAATCAAGGTTTCGAGGAGCAGCTAAAATTTCTTGTTAGCATACATTCCTAGCCCACTATAACTCGGGACATTTAGAAGAGCTGCTAAGTTGTTCAGTTTGCCAGTATCTCAAACAGACAATTTTGGCTGTGCGCATTTTTTGTTGTTTCAATAGGATCTGCTAGAAGCATCAGGTGACATCAACGGGACACACGAAACCGAGTGGTCCCAGCGTAAGGGTTCACTACACAATTTGTGGTGCACTTTATTGTCTGCGCGTTAAAATTCATGCTAGTTTGAAGAATGAAAGTTACGAAGTGGAATTATCCTGTGCATTCTTATAAGTTAAACGGCAATAACTTTCTTGCATCAAGCTCATATTGAATCAGAGAATGTCGGCTGCTTTGAAGATACCCATCTCTTGATGGAAATTCTACCTAACCCCAGACTCACCACTAACCATAAATTGACACACCCGAAATTGAAAAAACGGGTGGTTAGAAAAACTAGACCTGCCTTCACCTAACCTACCCAAAGTTATGCAGGGTGCTAATTCGTCTGACCCGTAAAAAATTCGGGTTTCCGAGATATGCGGCCTAAAATGTGCAAATTAGGCCCAACCGTAATTTCTGGGCGAGGGTGACATATCCTTGTGCTAAGGGCCGCGGCACCGACGGCTATTGTTCGGGATCTTTAAAAAAATCGAGCGATGAACCTTTCAGTCGTCAGCCACCTAACGCTCACCAATTTAGTCTTTTAGCCTGAACATTTCAGTCATCCGCTGCCTAACGCTGAAAATTCTAGTTTTCAGCCATCTAATGCGCAAAATTTGACTCGCCTGCCATCTAACGCTGAAAATTTCAACTGTGAGTCACTCGCTAACACTCTGAACATTTCAGTCGTGGAGCAAGCAGCAGACTGCTGCGCACCGTGTGCTGCGGGCGCTGCACTGCGCCCCGACACCATTGAGGGCGCAGGAACCAACCAATTAAGTAGCTTTGGAAGCTTCCCTTGCCACGGCGTGACCGGCGAATTACCCTCATTGTCTGGGATGTCCTTTGCTCCAACAGCCCTCCCCTCCATGTTAGCTGTCCCAGCCTGTATGCTG
>LQNS02278094.1:8053659-8084687 GCA_001587735.2 Parhyale hawaiensis | reverse complement strand
TGTGAAGTGTTCAGTTATGACCGGTATCAACTGTAATTCAAATTTGTTTTCAAAAATAGCTTATTTAATTCATGCTTTCATGTGGTTTCCTCTTTGTATTAAATTTCCATGCTCTTTTTCATTATATTGTTAGGTAGGTTGGGGAATAGCTCGCCCCTTGGGGACATGTCTAACTCTCTTTATCTTTTCTTTTCTTTCTATATTATTTTCATAGGTACAATTCTATCATGTGCTACTTTCCGAGAATGATCAACTGGATCATTCATTCGTTCGCAATTAATCATTATCAATATCCCATTTGACACTCATTTCTTTACCCCGTAACACATTTGGATCGTATTTATCGTGGGATTTTTTGCTTGTGAAATGTTGTTAATGTCACTGACTGTTATTACTGCAGTGGGAAGACACTTTTTCCGTTTGTCTTTCATTTTGTGAACATATTTTTGAATGAAAGGGGCTCCTGCAGCTGGCTTCGAACAATATGTGCCCATGCGGGCACGCCGCATTTGTAACACATAATACCTTGGCTCTCTGCGCATTGTCGGTGCGCTTGAGCAGATGTCTAACCATCGTCGCTCACTCTTGCTTAATAGCAGGTCGCTATATATTTTGAACGTAGACTTTGCTGTGACAAGCTATAGTTGCTCGTAGCCTGAAGTCACATAGACACATCGATTCGAATAAATGGCTACATACCACTGAATTGAAACGGATACGCTCTGTCTTAGGCCAGGATCCCACTACAGTCTTTTGCTCCTCTAGCCCTAAGTGTCTGAATGTTATATTACTCCAGGCCCGCAGTTGCAGCAGACTAGAGCGTGTGACTTTGACTCTCAAGGCCGCAGACTCGAACCTCGCTCCCAGCTAGGCAAGGTCTTGGCGGCATTTGATGTGATCGGTCAGAATCCGGTCTTCGTACTGCTGTGAGTTTACTGACCTTCTCCAGCAATGGGGAGGGTTGAGGGGTCATAGATATTATCGTAGGAGTCTTCCACCACCGACGCCATAGCTGTAGACAATCTTTGGTCGACTGCAGCCGTTTACTCCTCTGGGGCCTGTTGGTCTATATCTGCAAAACAAATGTCTCCCAGTTGGGGGTACGGTCAAGTTGACTTTACTTTACCTTCCCTGTAAGCGTTATAAAGGTATACAACTTTCTCAGTACAACTTCTCTGCAAACTCAATGAGTCACCAGAAAGTGTACAAGCTACGCTTGCTAAGTAAGCTGACTTGATGGATATCATGTAAGCAACTTTTTGGAAGACGCGCGGTTGTTTTTGCAACACGCAACAAAACGTTTCGAGCACTTTGTGCTGCGTGCGGGTATGATAAGACTATAATATTATGTATTGTGAAACCTTCCTTGTTAATAATTTCTCCGTTTTCTGTCGTGGATCCGACTGCCTGTTCTAAATGTGCGACAGATGTTAGCATTAATTAAAATCAAACCTACTGTACTGCAACCTAGTAATTTTTAAACTCTCAGGCAGTCGCTACTAGCATTAATTAAAATCAGACCTACTGTACTGCAACCTAGTCATTTTTTAACTCTCAGGCAGTCGCTACTCGTGTCCGGGGACACGATTAGAAATGCTTGATGTGCACGTTAGATGATGGGATAGACTTTAAATAAAAGTAGGTTGATTAGATACTCAGTGATGGATGACGCAATGGACCTATTCCCAGACTGAAGGTGAAACTCAAGATATGGTACCCTCTGTGCCACTGCCATCACCCGCCAAATATGAACACTCGCCCTGACAAACATGAACACTCGCCCTGACAAACATGAACACTCGCCCTGACAAACATGAACACTCGCCCTGACAAACATGAACACTCGCCCTGACAAACATGAACACTTGCCCTGACAAACATGAACACTCGCCCTGACAAACATGAAAACTCGCCCTGTCAACCATGAACACTCGGCCTGATTTAAAGTATAGTACAAACAGCGGATATTGCAAGACAGGGTAGGCAAGTTCATGCTCTCTTTGTGCTTTTGTTGTTGGTGAGTAGTAGTCACTGTTTTTATCCACCGCACTAACGGGCAGAGGCATGATGATGCTGCATGGAGAGTTTATAATATGTAAATTTCCTTTGCATTTTGCCTCTCATGTTTTCCTGTCTCAGTTACACCCTCACACGCATTGCCCCGTCTAAAAGAAAGTTGCCAAAATAGTGAATTTCTCGTAAGCGGCAAACGCTAAACCGCTGCTCTTGAATTGAAGAAAACTTACGAGCTACTTTAGATCACTCGTACAAAAAAGAGCTGATCACTCTATCAAAAACAAAAACTTTTTCTCTATCTTTTTTAGCCCAACGATTGCCAATTGATAACTATAAAGTTGAAAGTAGTGTTTCGAGCTGCTACATCATAATGCATTGACTAGTAGAGCTACGTCGAACTATATTCGTTTTTCTCCCAGTAGAATTTTAAAATTATATTGATATATTTAAAATTTATAAACATAGGTGATTCAGAATATATACGACTTTTTTGTGCAAATGTATTTTTGGTTTTATTAAATTTGCGTATCTTTATCATATTCAGGTATAGTTCTTCCCCCGCCACTTTCCTAATGGACTTTCCATACGTGACGATGCTTTCCCCTCCACTTTCGAAATCGACTCACCCAACGTTAGCATTTTAAGGTTAGGTAAGGTTAGGTTAATTTAGGTTAGCTTAGGAATATCTCTGTTATTGCTGGTTTGCACAAAAAAAAAATGATGTCATTTTCGTTTTCAGGAGGCCTCAATTACCTTAGAAACTACTTTCTCGTCCTATTATTCCACTAGGAGAAAACACCAATGTTGACCGCTAGGTGTTTAATTCTTCGCCATGCCTGAAAGTTTTAATTCGTTTCTTTGTCACTTTCATGCATTGTATAGCTCTTTTCACTGTACACATTTCGTGATCCGTACGTGGAGCGTACTGCCATATCTTGCGCAATATATTCGTACATTATAAACGATTTTTATCTCCTTGGCTATGAGTTGCGTGTGGCCCCGAGAGGATTATCTTGTTGACACTGGCCAGAGTATTGCTGCTATCTGAGCCGCCTCGCAACTCTGCCCTCGTGGATATATATGAACTATGGCTGTATTCACCCTGCACTGAAGCGCTACAAGGGCCTTTCATCCATCGATCCTCTCTGTGTGTCGAGCAGTGGACATTCTCAGCGCCGAGTTCTCCAGATTATGACGCTATATAGGTCTTTCCTTCAGTTTCTTAAGTGTCACTCTCTGCTGCCAAGTTGATGATTAGGTTCAGTCTCTGCGCTTTATTTCATTCCTCATATCTTATGTTCCATAATGAGACTATCCCTCTCTGCTGCCCAGTTAATGATTCGGTTACGACTCTGGAATTTTTCTTTCAGCATCTTATGTTCCCTACTGAGAGTGTCTCTCTGTGCTGCCCAGTTGATGATTTTGTTCGACTCTCGGGTTCTGTCCTTTGGCTTCGTCTTATTTTCCCTTTAAGGTCGCTTGTTGCTGCCGCTCAGATGCTGTGGTTGAGACGCTGAGCCTTTACTTTCAGTATCGTATTTTTCCTAATAAGACAGTCGCTCACGGTTATGATTTGGTTCGACTTTGGAAGTTTTTCCTTTAGCATCTACTGATCTCTCATAAGAACGTCGCTCTCCCCTGTTCAATTCATGATTGGGTTGGAGTTCTTGAGCTCTCTCTCCTTCAGCTCCCAATGTTACGGGTCGACTGTCACGCTTTGTTACTCATTCAGATGATCTGGTGATGTTTCCGCGACTGGCTATTTGCTCTTGTGACGGCTTTTACCCTAGCTTCAAATTCAGACTCTTAGATGTTCGTACTTCCCTTTATCCACTTTTAGTTTTTGTTTCGTAATGGTAAGACGCCGTTAGTAAACTTCCTTCTCTTTCTGGAAGTTATACATCCGCTTATGCACTTTACGTACTGTATAGCTTGTGTTCTAATTTTGAAACGCTACTCTCTGAGGAGTAGTTTGGTGATCATTCTTCTGTCACTTTGAAATTCCGTATGCCTTGCCGATAGAAATCAGTTGTCACTATAGCACTATCTCCTCTGTGTTGGAGATACGAACATGTTTAGTTACATATTTAGGTTGGTACAATGAGCACGCAAATATGTCAGTAATACAGCAGCAATTTTTCATAGTAAAACATTTCAAGAATAATTATTTTCGCGCAGTATACCATAATACGTGTGAGATGTGTGCCGTAGGAGTTCTGTATGATAAAGTACACCTGATATAATTAAATTGCGAGGGTATGATGGGAAGGCCCTCTATGTGTAACGATCGTAGTTTGTGTTCTGCAGCCAAAGATGTCATTTTGATAAATTGCAGGAATTTGTTGAGAAGGCACCTATACGGGGAGAGTAGCTAATTTTCTGCCGAATCAAATAGTTTTGATTTCCTTCGCTTTCAGGAATATGATGGTAAGTCGCATGTCTCGTCAGAGGACTTCTGTCGAGTCTGAAATTGTTTATGTGGATAATTTGCAGGAATAGGATGAGAAGGAATTTATACAGGGAGCGTAATTTGTATTCTTCACTCCAAAATTCTTGCTTTGGATAATTTGCAGGAATAGGATGAGAAAGCACCTATAGAGACAGAGTAGGTGGTGTGTGGAGCAGAGCAGGAGAAGGCTGCTCAATATAGCTCCGGTGTGTTTACTGATAACCACGCTGCCCTCTCTAAACACAGACCCCCTCTCATACGAGCCTCACAGTCTTGCTTGCTGTGGCTCACTCCTCCTCCTCTCGCTCCCGTCAAATGCCCTGCTGTCCGGCCGGCCGGCTACGTCATGCACCAGCCCTAAACGCTGCCCACTCCGTCCATAATTTTTTGTCTATGATTGTAGAAAACGTCGATCATCAGCGTTAAGAAACGCTCCCTCTCTATAGATATATGGCATTTAAACCGTAAAATTGTAGCTTTGCAATTCACTAACGCCCTGATCTTAAGAAGAATTTAAACCTAAGAACTGTCGATCCACTTCCTCAAAATTGAAAGATTGAAAACTTACAACAGCTACCTACTTCAAAGTACGCCGTTGCATAATATAAAATTTTGACAGTAGTAGCTTTGATGCTTATGTAAATTTTATAGCGTAGAACGGTGACTTAAGCTACGTATACGTTGTTCCACAGTGTAAATTTGAAACACAAAAGCAGTAGTTTTGATACTTTGTTCCTCAGTACTAGAATAGGAGCTAGAAACAGCAACTGCACGGTGGGCAGGCTGTGTTCACAGGTCAAAATATAAGCTGGGCAGAACAGCTAACATCCCGTGCAATGTACCTGGTGCCCCACCCTGAAAAAGGGGAAGCTTCGAGCAGAGACTCCCATTATTGCAAAATTATGGAATTGGAACTGCAATTTTGACATATATTTTCCCACAACATAGAATTGGGAACTTAGTGTAGTACTTGTTACGTCTTTTTGACAACAACCTCATTGCTGTGATATGCGCTATCACAATATATATATTCACTTCATAGGCAGCGAGTGAACTTTCAGATACATCATGAAACTCACAACATAGATTATGCTCCTCTGCTTCAAATTTTTTTGCACTGTTTCATGAACTTGAAAAGTCATATCTTCCTTATGTTTTGTATTTACTTGAAGATTCAACAGTTGTAACTTACATCCCGTTGGACTAAACATAGCTACTTACATATACTTTACAGATATACTTTGCTCTTTTCTGTTGAAAATACTCAGTAGTTAATGATAAACAAAATGTATTGCACCAATATCATAATCTCTATCTTTTATACCTCTTTGTGCCATGATATCTTACCGGGCTACAAATGATGTATTTTTTACGTACGACTTCTTTGAACAGTAGAGAGCAAAGTATTTCGCTAGAGTATAGCTATGTGCTCGAAAGGGATGTCGAATTGTCATTTTATGCGAAACGTTGGGATATCCGGAACCCATTACAGGAAAATAACTCAGCCCTGTACGAATAAGGTTAAACAAATTGTCTATTTTCGCAGCGCCAGGTAACCTTTCGTACCTCCTTGCTCTGGCGTCCTCCTCGCCACGCCAGACGGTAAACATTCCGTCGGCGGCCGCTTTCCCTTCCTCTTATCGGCTGTTTTAAGCTTTTTCTCACTTTTAACTCATTATCTCCTCAATAGTTCTACCATTCATTTTCCGTGCTGTTCTTGGCGCCACGACTGATATATACGGCGTAATAATAACAACAACGTGTCGCCATGCATGAGACTTGGCTATCTCTTATCAGTTTCTATTAGGGTCTTTCCTCACGATAGACTTTTGACTATCGAATGAGTTGTTACGTCCTCCCACACATAACCGTGCCTGTAACAGTACAGTTGCTAAATTGCTACGGTCAACTTAGCAGACTTCTGCGATTGCTAGGAAGGAAGTCTTGCAGATTTCTTCTAGATTGCAGTTAATTAGAGCTAAGGAAGCCGTGCATTTTTCTCCTGTTGAAAGGACGCAGTAATGCATTTGGACGATAACCTGAAAGAACATGATCTAAAGTCTGTCGTGTGGACCGGCCTGGGACACTGTTCATGAACGCACTGGTGCAGCGTGACTGATGGTGCCTGCGTTTCATCACTACTATGTATGGGTATCCCCACATAGCCCAACATCAACTGTTCTGTGTTTCAAATAAGGCTGTTTTTACGAGGAGCTCGTGCTCCTCGTTCCCCCTACAGGTTTGTTAATTCTTGTACGTTCGTCCCTTCGGGTCGCAAGATCTTTCATCATGGCGACTTGATTTAGAAATTTAAGGAAAACATTTATTTATTTATCTAGCTATTTATTTATTTATTTTATTTTTCGTAGCCTCAGCAGCTACCCAGAGCGCAAGGAATTAATACCGTTCCCGATTCCACAGCTTGGAATTTCTTCAGAGAAGTAATTAGTCTTCCGCGGTGCTTGCTACATTGTCAGCTTCCCAAAGCACTTAAAATTAACACTCATACCCGTTTCTTAGCAGCAAATTCTACAATGAAAGTTAACTCGTTTTCTGGTTCGCAGACTCATCAGCTACCCGGAGCGTATGGACGGCCGGAAGGTGGAGCGCGAGCTGCGACTTGCAACGGAGCTGTGGGCCAAACCCTCCCGGCTGAGGTTCGAACAGGCCACCGACAAGCCTTCATCTGCCGATATCGTGATGCAATTTAACAGGTGCGTTTTTAATGCTTACGTGATATTGAAAGCTTCTACATTTTGGGTAAAAAGTGTTTGTTATTTTCAAGTTCGAACAGTCCTGTTCCTCGATCGTGTTCGCATGTAATTTACGAGTGCATTACCCATCAACATGGCGTAGGCGATGGTTGTGGATTACTATTCTGTTCATTAGTGAGCGGTTCTCAGACGATGCCTGGGAATGTGGATTATTTATGTTTTGCTGTTTTTCTCGTAATTGTTCTTGGTGTTGTTGATTTGTCTGTGCGTGCTCATTCCTCTGAAGTCATTCCTTCCAGCATTCAGTTCGTATTGTGAAGTTAAGTTCATTAAATTCGACAAATGTTAATATGCAGTGCTTACCATCGACGGTATGTTGAGCTTATTGTTATTAAGAGGACTGAATAGCCTCGTGGAAAAAGAAATAGAATCTTGAACGAACACTGTACCATCTCCCCTTAATTCCCTTACATTTCGGCAATGAATAGCGGAAGGAATGATAGAATATAGGTTACATGGAAGAATGAAAGAAAGAGTTAGCGGCAATGTGGTCATGCCCGCCCATGGGAAGAATGAGAAGTCGAGAAAGGCTGCTATGTAGCCTATGACACCGCCATCATATCCCTCACCCGAGAGGCGCCCGTACCGTTGCCAGCTAAGCTGCGGCAGAAGGAAGAGGAAGAGACTTGTAGGATATCAAGCTGAGCGTAGGAGCCCCTCGCCAGGGAAGAGCCAGCCGAAGTGGGCTAGCTAAGGTCGGTAGCATTCAGAACGCAAGTCCAAATAACAGATAGGACGAGCGTACTTACCTAACCCTGTAGCGTACCTATATAGCTCATCATCTGGGCTGTTGGTGTCTTCCGTAGTTTGCGGAGAGCGGAGTTTAAAATATACGGCGCTATAATGCTACTGCCAACTTGAGTTGAAGCTGTTTCTAACGAAGACAATAAAAAACGAGAAACAAGCACTTCCTCGTTTCCAGGCTAATGTAAATGTGCCATGCATTTTGATGTACTTCGATAACTGTAGTTGTTGTTATTATTGTTTTTATTTCTTTCGTTACGCATCACTCACAAGTAGTAGAGGAGATTTAGATGCATTTGTATGCTGTATGGTAATAAAATCATATCACGCAGAGGTTACCATGGCGACGGGTATCCATTCGACGGTGCTGGCCGCACGCTGGCCCACGCCTTCTACCCCGGCCCTGGTATTGGGGGAGATATTCATTTTGACGCCGACGAGAAGTGGGTGGCGCACGTCGACTCAAACAACGGTGGGTCTTGCACACTGCTGTAATAGTTTGTTAGCGGATATGGCTCTGCTCTAAATAAACGTTTTCAATTCTCAGTACCCTTTACAGTCTATTTTCACTCTTAAGCGCACCAAGGGAGCCAATTTAACAGTATAGTAGTATGGAAGCTCGATGGAAAGTTAATGAAAATTGAACCGGAAGCTACGTTAAGTAACTATGTGTTCTTCAGTTTGGGTAGTGATTCTACTGGTGCGCAGCTTGCCATTAGTTGCTGGTACAGCTAGGGTTACAGCTCTAGACACAGAAAGTTGGCTGGTTGAACATACCAAAGTAATCGTTATTTTTTTGTCACGTCATTTGTGCGTATTGGTTTTTGTAGACAACCCTTCTCTTTGTAAGTCTTCTTGTACTGTGCTCATTAGAGTACCAGACGGTGGCGCATGCAATATACCGTAGGTATGCATAGTTTACATTGCTCCAGGGTTGGTGATTTTTTTTTTATTATTTTTTAATCAAAAAATCAATTATTTTTTATATATTTGATTTTTTTATTTTTTCATGTTTTCTTAATGTGAAATGATGCAATAATTCTTCACAGTTCATCTACATTGTGCTAAAGATAATAGTTACTCATAAAACAAGTGCTTTCCTACGTTCCTTGTGCTTAAAATTTTCAACACACAGTGAATAACGTGAATAACACAAACTAAGGCAATTTAAAAAAATCAAGTAGGGTGCTACAATATCTAGTGTAGTAAATGGGGGGGGGGGTAATAATTAGCTATCAGCCATGCAATTCCTGAAAAAATAATGATAAAATAGCCTTAAGCTTGGAGATGATAGGTAACTCAGTATAATATACATGCAGGTAAGCTAAGTGAATGATTTTTTCAGATGACTAACCAAATTTTCCAAGAGTGGTGAACAAGTTCAAGTTATTTAATTGGGGAAAGGAAAAACAAACTTAATTTAACAAGAGATTAATAGCATCTCACTGTACAGCTGGGAAGACAAGTAGTACCTAGTAGTAGAAGTTTTTACTAGCGCTTCAGTCGCACACCGACTATATCGCACAGAATTATTCCTGTGTTTAATCACATGCAACGGCGCGTAATTTGTCTCATTTTAATGCGCTGTGAAGACAACACTGAATGGTAATGACACACAAATATTTCTGCTTCAGCAGTAGCATTTAATTGATTAAATACCATCAAAATTCAAGCATGCACTTTCTCTTGGTTTAATTATGTAGCTAGCTATGTAGTAGTATAGCTTGATGAATTCTATTAAGGGGAACCTTAGATGAGTTAAAAAAATTATGTTGTATTCCATAAATGCTTATAACAGTTAGCTAATCATTTGATAGCGCGAAAATATTCCATTAAATGAAAATATCAAATAAATTAAAAGCTCAAAAATCATGATTTTTAATTCAAAATCAATTGATTTATTAAGATGATTGAATCAATTTGATTTAATCAATGCCAACCCTGATAAATGCTTATAAAAGTTAATCGCTTGATAGTGTAAAAATATTCCATTTTTAGGAACAATGAAATCTATACATAAAAAATGATGATGTTTTTTATAAAAAATTCAATTGATTTAATCAATGCCAACCCTCTTGCAATGGTAATTACCTAGATAGTGTCTCAATAGATGATAGATTAGATCTAATCAAAGCATTGAATTATTTAAATACCATGAAAATTTAAATTTTAGCATGTACCTACTCCCTCTTGTTTTAATTTTTAATTATGTATGAAAGCCAGCTATGTAGAGGTGTAGGTTGTTGAATTTTTTCAAGGGGAGCCATTGAAATGTTGAAAGATAGAACTGGTGTTGTGTTGCATGTATGCTGATATGAGTTAATCATTTGATAGTGTACAAATATATCATTTCATAAAAAATAAAATGGCTACCCAAAGAAATCATGATTTTTTTATTGAAAAATCAATTGATTTAAATCAGTTGATTAAATAAATTTGATTCAATCAATGGCAACCTTTCTGCAATGGTAGTTACTTAGATAGTGGCTCATTAGATTATAGATTAGATTAAATCAGAGCATTATAGTATTTAAATGTCATAAAAATTTGAGCATGTGCATACTCTTGTTTTAATTATGTAGGTAGCTATATAGAGGTATATATAGGTTGTTAAACTCTATTTAGGGGAACCATAGGTATCTTGAAAGATAGAACTGGTGTTGTGCTGCATAAATGCTCATAAGAGTTGATCATTTGATAGTGTAAGAATATTCCATGTCATGAAATAAGAGAATCAAATAAACAAAAATCTTGATTTTTTTTAATCAAAAATCAATTGATTAGGTAAATCAATTTGATTTAATCAATGCCAACCCTGCATTTCTCACATTGTTTGAAGTTATTTTTCTTGTAGCTGCTGAGTTTTCATTGACTATTGAGGTATATAAATCTCTAACCCCAGGCTTTTATTCAGTTATTTTCACTAGTCCTCACTAAACAATTTAAGTGTAATTCTAATGCATCTGTGTCAATTTTTTCCGACTCTGATTTTTTCAGACAGACCTCGTCTTATTCAGCATATTGCCGTATCTAAAGATATTTTGTGTCTGTAATTAGATGATGGCAATTCTGTCCAATTTCCATCGTATCCAGCAAGATGACATTGCAAAAGCTACTCATCTGCTGACAATCATAACTTTGTGAAAGCTGATTGATGACGTAGCAATGTATATTAATTACCCAACAACAATCTGAGAAGTCACTTGAAACACTTTTTTTCTTACCCTGCGTAATTTCTATTCATGATTTGCCTTGCATTAATCACTGAAACTGTTTTGTCGCCCCCTCCCCCATCCTCCAAAAAACCTGCTAATTTACGAAGTATCATTATATCATTCCAAAAAAGGTGATAAATATTGAGTTAAAATTATTTATTAGAAAACGATCCTCTTCATGGCAAAGCTATTGACTAAGCTATGGCTATTTACCTGGTACAAACCTCGTCTTACCCAATGTGTTACCGTTTGTTGCTGTCAGGTTCGTACGAAGAAGTGAGTTTGTTCCTGACGGCGGGCCATGAAATTGGCCACGCCCTTGGTCTCTACCACAGCCAGGCCCAGAACAGCATCATGAGCCCTTACCTCTTCAGTTACGGCCCCGGCACCTATGAGCTGCCACAGGATGATGTGGCTGGTGTGCAGGATCTGTACGGTAGGTGCAGTCCAGTGGATCTTGATCTTGTTTGTGGTCCGCACCGATAACAGTGTTTTAATACATAGGTGTATTATCGTATTTTTTAGCGATGAGAAATGTAAATTCGTACGAAACACTGTAGAAATAGAAACTACGGCTCTCAAACTCTTCTCGCACCCCAGGGCGAACTATTGGGATCCCTGCAACTCTTGTTCTGAATTATTGGTTGAATGTTCGTGATTTGAGCGCTTTTACTAGGGACTGTATATCCAAATATTATTATCAGTTGCAATTGTTAAACAGACCGCGTTGTCCTGTTGTCTATAAACACGGGCCGCATTTATAGTGTCTTGTTTGTCTGAAAGTTTAACCAAATAAAGTGTTATTTTTCAATTTCAGACAAAATCTCTGTTTGTGTATTATGGCTTCTTTGAACTGTAACTAGTAAGAAGTGTGATCTCTAAGAAGATGCACTCATGACTCATGCAAGAGCAGAAGTCAGTAGGAAGAGGGCAATGACCCGTTTTCCTTGTTATTAATATAGTGCAGTGGTATTTTGCCCTAGTTGCTCCTCTGCAGTTGTGGAAATGAGAATATACTCAGTAGGTTCTTGGGTTAGAGGCGTGAGCCTGATGCACATCAATCCGTGTTGTGCTATAAGGTTACTACATACATCGCTAAATGCTAGAAATGTTTTGGTATCCATCTCTATTATGTTATGCTTAGCTGACTGTTTTGATCAATCAGTCGAGTGCCATTTCAAACATGAAATAAGTATAAGTCTTAAATGTAACTAGGCACTCGTGATCTGCTGGCAGTCATAAGTGATGAATATACGACATAATAAGCCGAGCCACAGACTACACTTTACTGGGCAGTCCGCTTGCACCGAGTAACTCCTGAAGCTGAATGCTGAAACTTCTACAAAATCTTTTTAATTATTACAACTCGAAAGCAAAGCTGTTCATGGTACCATAAGGAATGCATCTAATTAGCTACAAACTCACTTTTTTCAGTATGAGTCCATTTGGCATGAGTCGCCCCGGTAGCAGCATGCTTACGTTCTCAGCTCACAATCGTTGACTCACTGGTTCAATGCCAACCCAGGCAAGCGAGCTCTTTGCTGGTCTAGATGTGCTGACTCGGCAGTTGAGTACATGCACTGCGCCGGGGTGAAACTTGCCTTCCTCAGAGATGAGGGGGGGGGGGTCGCCGATCATTTGAATTTTCCGTCAAATAGGCGCCGTAGTTTTTGATGACCCCGTGGTCGACTGCAGCCGCACTTTCTCCTCTGGGGCCAGTCAGCCTATATCCGCAGCAGAAACTAGGTTGTGTGTGGGTTTCCCAGTTGAGGGTGCGGTAAAAGTTGATTTTACCTTTACTTGTGGGCCGCTGTGTACCTGTACTTGAGTATGTATGTATGGTCGAATTTGTATTTTTCAAAGAAAATATAATTTTTGCATCACTGAAAACAAAAGTCATGTTTGAGTTCCTTATATTGGGTAGAAAACATTTGCTTGAAGTTTTATCTATCGACTATAGGACATATTTGTCAGTTTCAGTGAGCCGTCCAGCGTAGCATAGTCTATGGTATAACATTATGTTCTCTTGTTGTTGCAATGCGTAGAGAAAGCGACGTTTTTATTCAAGCGATTCGCGGTATTATTGTTTTCTTGGATTGCCCTATACTTGCAAATTACTATATGTAAACCATTTTCTCTCCGATAGGCGTGAATGAGAACTACGAATCATCTGCGGAGTCAGCGCAAGATATTCTCCCTGACCCTATACCATCCACACCGGATCCCTCTCCCCCGCACCTGCCTTCTACACTGCAGCCTGACACTTGCGATACGAGCTATGATGCCATCAGCGTTATACGCCGGGGTGTCTACATCTTTAGAGGAAACGTAAGTACTGTCATTGTTGCTAGTTACGTGAACGCAGTTTTTTGGGCTATGGTTGGTTACTCTAAACAAGGTTCTGTTAGGTTGTAGTGAAAATGTGTACAGTGATATTGTGCAGCTCTGTTAAACCATCCTTCTCAACGAGAGAAAATTCTTCCTCCGAAAGGATTTCAGAGTTGAAGAAATGGTGGAAGATTGGAACCACAAATAATAAAAATTATAACTAGGTACTCTTAATGTCAGATCTTATTTTCTTTTGATATGCATACTAATTTATACATACCTCATACGACGTGTGATCTTTGAAAGGAGGGAAAAGGCATTTTGTTGCGTAGCCAAAAACGTAGATGGGGCCGAGCAAAGGTTGAGCAACGCAACTGTCAAGGCTGCGTTGATTGCGATTTTATTGTTCAAGTAAATGACATTATTTTATGCAGTGGCATTGTTGTATATGTTTACAAATGGGGGTTATAGGGTTAACTACGCTTTAATTGCATTGCGATAGCATCAACAGAGCCTTGCTAAAGCATCCGTCTGACTAATGATGTTCTAGTTGCCGTCTGCTGCGAGAAGCGGCATTGGCCTCGATTCCAGTTTAACCCTACTTCTACTGATTGTCTTTCGAAATAACTTTTAAAATTTTAACTTTACCCTGCAGAGAGTTGATCTTACGGAAATCTCAGACGGTATCTCCATTAGCCAGCCTGGTTCTATAAGCTGTTTCTATTGAGCTTCATATGATAGTACAGAAATGGGCCCTTTTTTTTATTGTTTTTCCTGTATTACGAGTGAAATCAAGTCTTAGCAAAAGTTGAATTTGATTTAGAAAAAAGTTAGTCGCCAGTTGCAGCTCGGGGAGTTGTGATGTAAGTAACTACCTCAGAAGTGGTGTAATTGTTCGGGACCTTGCGGATGTCATTGGGTCATGCTTTCAAAACTTCAGTGGCTTCATACAAGACGATCATTCAATTGTACTTAATGGGTTGGTATCATGGCATTGCCCCGCCACAATATATTTGGGCATCACGCACCCAAGTGTCCCAAGTGCCTTTTCTGCAGGAGACGTTGCAGCTTGCCGCAGTTCCTGCTGACGAGGTTAGTTTTGTAAAGTTAGGTAGTCTCTCTAAATTTTCTTTTCTGTCCCGCGAGGTGGGCCGCCGATCAAGGTGACCGACTTTTTCTGCGGGGCTCGTACCTTCGCCTGTGCGGAGGGCCACGGAGGAAGCCGTCCGCTCGGGCGCTTCTTTCTTCTGTCTTCTTCTCTTTCCGTCCTTCATCTCCTGCCGCCTGAGCACAACGTTGCAGTTCCGGCTGTAAGCTGAGTAAATGATCTTAGATCGCTATTCATCGTCTTAGTTTCGGAAATAGCGGAACAATACCAGCATAATAATAATGGTATAATGGCAGTGGTTTACTCCTGTATTTGAAGGACTAAGCAATTGTAATTATGTTCATTGTTGCTCCATTATTCATTTTTTCTTAATTTAGTAAAAAAATAAATTTATAACTTTGCAAGAATTTTCACCTCTTGGCACGTGACCTAGTAACACTGCCATCATTGAATCATAATTTCAATCAAAAGCAAAAGACAGCTACAGCAGCGCCAAAATTTGATGTTCGGCGTGTTTGGATAGTAATTTGCCATCTTCTGCAGTGGCTTACGCCGTTCGGCAGCTCTGCTCGGTGATTCCTCACGCCTCGTCTGTGGCGGCGATGATTCCATGCACCCATGCCTGTCTGCTCATTCGTACGCGTGTCATTTTCAGATTTAGCTTCAAAGATCGATGTTTCTGGGATACGGAATTCTCGAGGTGAACTATTTCGCGTAAAATTATATTCATTACATCTATTCATATATACCTATATATTTCATTTCATGGATTGTTCAACAATCGTGATACCGCCCCGTTGGGCTTAATGCGACACTATTTTAGTTATGGCTTCAGCTTTTTATCGTATTGATATTAATTCCGTCCTGCATGCATTGGAACATTTACTTCGTGCCAATCCCGACTGTTTGTCGCGTTAATGTAAACATTTCCGATGGAGGGTAAAGTCTGCTTGTCCGCGCACTGCAGATAGAACATGCTAGGCCTTCTTGGAGCGCAACTCGTCTGCAGTCGACAACAGGTTTTAAGAGCTATGGCATCAGAAAGGGAAGGCCCATATGGACACTGTGATTCCCCGGCCGCCCCTTTTCTTGTTAGGTCAGTGCTTTTGCAGTGGGCAGTGAATGTCAGACACGCTGACCCTTCAATTTAAAGTATTGAAGATTTTACTTCTCTAGCGGCGACGTAGGGAAACGTCCGACCTCCAGCGCGCTAGCGCAGCACTCTAACACTCTGCCCTTACGGAGATAGCCAGCCTATGTCCATATGACGGAAAGTTTTATTTGCAGTATTTCTGGAGGGTGGACAAGTACACCATAAGTCAAAGGCCTGTGGAGCTCTCACGGTTCTGGTACTGCCTGCCGCGCAACATCACTAGGATAGACGCAGTCTACGAGCGTCCCAACCAGGATACCATTGTCTTCTTCAGCGGTGAGTAACGTGTATTTTTATTGTGATGAGCTTTGAAAATCTTAGATAACACTACGCTTATTTATGCGTTGTTGTAAGTATTGTGTCTGAGACATCCAACAGCCTGCGACCCTCCAATAATCCCCATTTTAGTTTAGGGTCAGTATCCCCACGATAGTGTCCTGACGCCGAATGTTGACACAGCAAGCCAAGCGCCGCCAGAACTCGCCTGCCAGATCAGCAGACTCGAACCTGCGCTTCCGCGGCTGTGAGCCGACACTCTTAAACATCCTAATACTTTGTCATTACGATAAACCATAGCGGAACTTGCGGCCTTACTGGAAAAATTACGTCATTTATGCAGTAACTCAAGGATCACGTAGCCGGTGTTCGTAAAGCCTACAATAATTGGGTCAGGACCGCTGGGCGGAAAGCCTTTGAGCAGAGAATGTCAGCGTGAGCAGAGATGATAACATGAGAGAATTGCGTAAACAGGCGGCACCCATTTCTGGTAATACAGGTCACTACAGGCAGAGGGAGACACAGACCCACAACTTCTAAGTGCACCTCAGACCAACTGTTCGAGACAGTTGTGACGTCATCATTGCCTCTTGGCGCGGCAGGAATATTTGAATAACACTGGTGTCCTGGCTCTGAACATATGATTTAAAGTAAGCCCTCGAGTGTAACGTTATCCTAATCGTTATTTTTCGGACAAAAAACTGAAGAAAGTCCCGTCTGTGTTCATTTGTATCTAGACGTGATTTTGTCATTCCAGGTCGGCGATATTTCGTCTGTCGTGGCAACGACGTACTGGAGGATTCGGGTCCTTTGAGACGACTGGGCCTCCCCGCCGACCTGGAGCGCATTGATGCAGCCTTCGTGTGGGGACACAACACCCGGACCTATTTTATGGCCAACACCATGTACTGGAGGTGAGTCCGGGTACGGGAGGGTTTGAAAGCCACTTCATGTTTGGTCTTACTATAGGTAGCTACCTAGTTGTTGTTGCCTCGTAGAAATAGCAATGTCATAGTATTAGTAGTAATATTATATCTGCCGCATCGTAGTGTACTGGCGCGCGTGCGGGAGAAATAGGTATACGCTGCTCAACCCGGTCTATTTAGGGGACGGTAAGTTATATGTTTTGATACCTCTATAGTTTCCCGCTTGTAGTCACGTACCTTAATGGAACTCTCTGATTTTTATTGAACGATGTCAACGGCGTTGTGTGTTGCCCAGCTCATGCGAGTGGATCATTATCACTGACAAAGGAAAATTTACTTATGTTTTTTTTTCGCAAAAGTCAATAAAATTCGATCATGTGTCCGTCGTTTTTTTTATTTTTTCTATATTTCATTAATCTTAGCTCATGTTATAAATTCTTCATCTGAACAAACTGCGCAAAGTGTCGCCACACATCCACTTTGATAACCAATAATTCAAAATATACATAATCTCAAAGCAGTTTTTATTGCTTCCACTGCGCGCTAGTTTTTTCCTTAATGTTCGTTTTCTAAATACATACATTGTTGTGTTTGTCCAGAGCTGCAGTATACAGACATTAGCGAACAAAACTTGTTCGTTATAGCAAGGATCGCCTGTGCCCGCTCATGTTGCTTCTTGGCTGCGGTCATGTTGCTTCTTAGCCCCGCTCATGTTGCTTCTTGGCCGCGGTCATGTCCTGTGACACGAATTGTCGCCTGATCGTTAGGTGCAACAGAGTGGCAGAGTTGGACGGGTCAAATCGCAACCGGACTCCTTAGTCGAAGCACCCCCGACGGACACCGTACGACTCCGACTCTGTTAACTAAATATCCCAATATTCATCGGATTCTGACTCCCGGGATAAACTGATTCGTGGCTCAGACGCCTTGCCTCTGAAATGCCTGACTCCGACCCTTCCACGTTGCCCAACCGTTTCTTTTACGATTTACTCTCCCTTCCTCGTAGAAATAGCGCTATCTAAAATGTTGTACATAGACCACGCTATGAGAGAAACTCTTATACTCTTCGCTGCATCCCTTCATCCCGCTTGTCCCGTAGGAATAAATAAAGACTGCTTGTATGCCCCATATTTGGTCTCTATGTATCTTCAGTTGGCCTATTTCCATTGAAATTATCTGATACGTTCAGTTTTAAATTGTCGGGATCTTCAACTGTAATGGTTTTAGTCTTTGCTCTGGATAGAGCTTCGAGCGTTATTAATAGACCGATTAAGCTTGAGGCCTACCAAAACTCGATCCTGCTTAGCGATATTGAATTTTCTGCGGTCTCAAGCGTGATCCGGTGTTAATTAACGCCTGAAAGTAGTTGCAAAATTTTGAGTCGAACGCCTACGATTGATGTTCCAGACAATGCAAAGCTGAAAGGAGTAGAACAAATCAAACGAATCAGAGACACCTTAGTAGATCGAAAAAAGTGTGACTGCTTGCGAGAAAAGTTTATCTATCTAGCTCTTACCGTGTACCGATACCGTGCAGGCTCTTACCGTGTACCGATACCGTGCAGGCTCTTACCGATACTGTGCAGGCTCTTAGCGTGTACCGATACCGTGTAGAAACTTACCATGTACCGATACCGTGCAGGCTCTTACCGTGTACCGATACCATGCAGGCTCTTACCGTGTACCGATACCGTGTAGAAACTTACCATGTACCGATACCGTGCAGGCTCTTAACCATGTTCTGATACCGCAGGCTCTTACCGTGTACCGATACAGTGCAGGCTCTTACTGTGTACCGATACCATGTAGAAACTTACCATGTACCGATACCGTGCAGGCTCTTACCGTGTACCGATACCATGTAGAAACTTACCGTGTACCGATACCGTGCAGGCTCTTACCGTGTACCGATACCGTGCAGGCTCTTACCGTGTACCGATACCGTGCAGGCTCTTACCGTGTACCGATACCGTGTAGAAACTTACCGTGTACCGATACAGTGCAGGCTCTTACTGTGTACCGATACCATGTAGAAACTTACCGTGTACCGATACCGTGCAGGCTCTTACCGTGTACCGATACCGTGCAGGCTCTTACCGTGTACTGATACCGTGCAGGCTCTTACCGTGTACCGATACCGTGTAGAAACTTACCATGTACCGATACCGTGCAGGCTCTTACCGTGTACCGATACCGTGCAGGCTCTTACCGTGTACCGATACCGTGTAGAAACTTACCATGTACCGATACCGTGCAGGTTCGACGAGTCCATACAGCACGTTGAGCTGGACTATCCTCGAGACATGATGATGTGGAAAGGTGTGCCTTATGGAGGCATTGATTCTGCCTTCAAGCTTAATGGTGGGTGGGGTTGTGCGTGTTTTTTGTATGAGCCGTTCACGTGTTTCAGAATGAGGATGTATATATATGTGGCAGGTTGTATTTAAGGTGGTCATTTGTTCACTATCGTAACTTTGCACTTACTTATGCATAAGACATTGAGAAACAGACCACCTCTGTTACTCATGGATAAGACATTGAAAAACTGACCATCTTTGTTACTCATGGATAAGACATTGAAAAACTGACCATCTATGTTACTCATGGATAAGACATTGAAAAACTGACCATCTCTGTTACTCATGGATAAGACATTGAAAAACTGACCATCTATGTTACTCATGGATAAGACATTGAAAAACNATACCGTGTAGAAACTTACCATGTACCGATATCGTGCAGGCTCCTAACCATGTACCGATACCGTGTAGAAACTTATCATGTACCTATACCGTGCAGTCTCTTAACCATGTACCGATACCGTGCAGGCTCTTACCGTGTACCGATACCGTGCAGGCTCTTACTGTGTACCGATACCGTGTAGAAACTTACCATGTATCGATACCGTGCAGGTTCGACGAGTCCATACAGCACGTTGAGCTGGACTATCCTCGAGACATGATGATGTGGAAAGGAGTGCCTTATGGAGGCATTGATTCTGCCTTCAAGCTTAATGGTGGGTGGGGTTTTGCGTGCTTTTTGTATGAGCCGTTCACGTGTTAGAGAATGAGGATGTATATATGTGGCAGGTGGTATTTAAGGTGCTCCCTTGTTCACTATCGTAACTTTGCACTGTTCGCTCTGGTGCAACTGTCAAGTCGCAAAACGTCTCTTGACACATGCAAATATTAGTTCCAGGGACTTTCTCACCTTATACGTGCCAAATTTAGTACTAATTTTCAAAATTTTACCTAGGCATTCAACTTTCTGAGAAACAATTTTACACGGTATCCCTATAAAGGCAGTGCAAAAATAAAGAAATAAATTAAGAAACAACACCTATGATATCTGCCTGTAGATAAGACATTCAAAAACTAACCATCTATTTACTCGTGAATAAGACCTTGAGAAACAGACCATCTATGTTACTCATGGATAAGACCTTGAGAAACAGACCATCTGTGTTGATCATGGATAACACATTGAGAAACAGACTCTCTGTGTTACTCATGCATAAGACATTGAGAAACAGACCACCTCTGTTACTCATGGATAAGATATTGAAAAACTGACCATCTATGTTACTCATGGATAAGACATTGAGAAACAGACCATTTGTGTTACTCATAATAAGACACGAGAAACTGACCCTCTGCGTTACTCATGGAAAAGACATTGAGAAACTGACCACCTCTGTTACTCATGGATAAGACATTGAAAAACTAATCATCTGTGTTACTCATGGATTAGACATTGAGAAACAGAACGTCTGTGGTACTAGAAGATTGTAAAGATAGGAAGTTAGGAAGCACAGCACTAGCACCAATGAGTCCAAAAGTCACGTTATACTATTAGCAGAATATGCTCTATTGTGGGACGCAATAGTAAGTTTAGCAGCACCTTTTGGACTGGCCCTGCTTGCGCAGGATTGCGTCTGACGACGACTTTTGTTTGAGGACGTAAGCTGGGTCCCCGGGTTAGGGCACAAGCTCTCCCATCCTTTGTTGTGGAAGTCATGCTCCAGTGGAGGCTCCACGGGTTACCTTAGCTTTAATTAGGTTGTGGGGATCTTTTATTCGTGCTCGGTGTGATCCTTACTTTTTTTCTTCTTCTGCTAAGCATCTTTGTTTTATTTTTCTTCTGCTTTCCTCAACTGCCCGTGTGCCTTCATCCAAGAGTGGATCAACGTGTCTATTGACTTACAGTCTGTCCCGTCCCTTGCCTTCTTTATTTTATTTATTTATGTATTTTAATTGACAGCCACACGTCAAGAAGGCTCAAACCATTATTATATTCTGTGCTTAATTACGGGAATCTTGAATGAGCTGTTATCTCTGTTGATAACACGCATGAACATTTATTTTGTTCTATCAATTCCTTAATGTCGTTTTCCCTAATTGCGTATTTACTTGTTATTTTTACTTCAGACAATGTACCATGAAATAGATAACTAAAGTTGAGCTTGGTTTCACTACAGGAACCACGTACTTCTTTAAAGGCAAAGTTTTCTACGAGTTCGACGATTTACGGATGAAGGTGCGCCCCAAGAGCCCCCTGCTGTCCGCTCCCTTTTGGATGGGATGTCCGGATAACGTTGCGAACCCTCGCCACGCTCCTACCGCCAGTGCCGCGCCTGCCGTCAGTGGTAGTGGTTGGCTTGTGCTGCTGCTGGCAGTCTGCATCGCCTCTCCATCCAGCTTATCCAGTATTAAATGGGCCCGAAGCTCTCTACAACCCGTCACGTGATGGGTTGATAGGCTTAGGTTTGATGAAAAAATTGCTAAATATCAATTTAGAGTTGAGAAAAACTGGCCGCAAGCACAGTATGCATCGTGATACAGTAGGTAGAATTTGCCGTATGCTTTTTGTCATAATTTTATTTTTCTGGAATATGCAAACAGATAGGAAACGTCTGGTGCAGGTCTCAACCTCTTTGACCGTGAAAGCTGCGCGCAAAATTTTCTAAAAAGGCAGTCTGTTAATTGCAAAGCTAGCTATTTTTTAGCTATGCAAAGCTGGCAATTTCTCAGTAAATATAATGTTTGCTATTTGACGGCATCATTGGTACTACTCACAATATTGGAGCTGTTATTGAACTTGCAATTCTTTAGCAACTGCAAAACTCGCAATTTTCCCCAATGCAATACTTATCATTTTTCATAAAGAGCAAACACCGTAATTTTTGCCGCGACTACAAAACATGTAAGTCTTTAGCAATTAAATAAAATTCTCTATTTCAACTAACCGATAAAAACAATATATTGCGTTATTACGTTGAATAATGGGCCAATATAGTTATTTAATAAGCACAGTATGCATACGGAATATAGCTACATATATCTAATTATAAAAATCGTACATATTTATATTTCTGTGAAATTACTTAAAATTATGGACAAGCATATGTTTCGAAACTGATATTTTGGATATTGCATGCATTGCTGGTTCTGATATATATTGCCATTTATGTTATTAACTGTGAAAATATTGCAAATTTATATTATCTTATGAAAAAATACTCAAAATATATAGTAAGCACTTATAAAAAAGTTTTTTTTAAGCTATTGGATAATGCATGTGCGTCATTCGGCAGCGTACGTATAGCAGTCTATCTGTCTGTGCTTGCTTTGTTTGTGTTGTGGTTTTGATCCAAAGATTGTTTGTTTGATTATCCTTATCTGATTAATAAATATCCTATTCTCCTTACTAGAGATGTACCGATATTATAGGTTTGGGTAATATCTACGTGTAATACCTGCATTTTTCTCCAATATTGGTATCGATATCGATACCTTAGTAAAGGTAGTACCGATGTCTTCATGTACCTTTTTCTCTCGAATCGGTATCAGTACCTCAAAAGAGAAGTATCGATGAAGACCACTCTTTTGGTATCGGTGCATCTCTCCTCTTTACTGTAACTGCCATCTTTTTTAATCGTATATTCTCACAGTGTGTTCATCAATAAAAACATTTATTTAAGCAATTTGCCTGTACTGTTTATCTTTATCGTGCTCTTAACGTTGCCTGACCTTGTAGAAGTGTTCATTTGTTGACATTTGGCCGAGGAGGCATAGGGAGATATTTTAATCCTTTGTACTCCTGACCAACTCGGTTAAAGTGAGTAAATGAAACGCGCCTCTGTTCGCACATCTGTGAAACGTTAAAAACTTATGTAAATGGTGCTTGTTTGCCTCAGCTCCGTGTGATAATTCCATACCAGTTGTCGCCGTGCTAATCAATTATTATTTAAAAAAAAAGATAAATACTCTTGCTTAAATTTGTACTTTTTTTGTAGGCAGCTGCTACTACTGTAACTATTTTGTGTATGGTGACTACAGGTTCATTTATCTATTTTTGGTACGATGAGGCTAACCTTTGATCGGCCAATCGGTCACCTATTTAGATTGCCACATGTACTCCACCGTATCCCTATACATCGGCCATCATTACTATTTGTCTGCCCTCACACGCAAGTTTGCTTTGCTTTTCACCGCATCATGACTGCTAGAAATTTACGTTTTTACGTTTGTAATAGCTGTAAAGTTATGCTTTTGAACTAAAGTCTGTAGATATCTCACACGAATCATATCTAGTTATTTCCCAGTGTGCATTAAGGAAATGGAATGGTTCTTTCCTTTCAGTCATTACGGTGCGGTGAGACTCTATCGATGCCAAGATGCTAAATAAATTCCTTCTCCAGCTGTGCACAGTCAAGTGTTTACAACGTATGCTAGGAATAATTCGAGTGCAGCTACATCTGCTGATTTTATCGCGTGTATACCCGGTCTGTCACTGTCGTGGTAGCTCTAGGCTTCATCGTACGTTCCTTATACAGTTCTAGTGTGGATTCGTGTATACTATGCATTATAGCTTTAAGCTTCATGGTTGCATTTGTGTTCCGCTAGCTAGGATGGGTTACTTTTACTGCCATTACTACTGTAGATATTTGTAGCTTCTGCCTGATGTTCAACCTATGATAATAGTCTCAACTGACACTGCCCGTCTGAGTGAACAATGTGCTTTTTTCTCATCTCATCCTTCGTAATCGAAGTTTTCGAGCAAGTTCTATTATTTTCCTGGCCATCAATTTTTGAGAAAGTCAAATTACATATAAGCGCTTGAGATAACAATCAGTTTAGCAATTTTGTACCAATGTTAACATTTTCTATGCCGTGTTTGTGAGCTCGTTCAGAATATTTTGCTACCTTTATGTCTCATGCTCTTCAGCCGTTAATTAAAAAAAAAGAATTCCTGGAAGCAATTGTAGTATGACGTGTGTTGCCAGACGGCTTGCCTTACGACCTAACCTCTATATACACAGTATATATGTTTCGAGTGTACGAATGTGTGCTATGTATCCTATAAACATGATTGAATATGTAAAAATCCTATTGGCATATGATGTCAATAGGAGCTGCGTAGTGAATTAACGTGTACTACGTCCAACTCTATTTAACGAGTCCTTGCAATGGTCCAAGTTTCCCAAGCACTTAGTTATAACGCAAGGTTGTAAGATGTAGAGTTCTGTGTAGTTCACCCGAGCATTCAGTAGAGTTCAGATTTTCTACTGCATCCTGATAGATATTCTTTTTAGTGTTTGCTACATTACCTCTATTGACTTCCATATATTTCATGTGTGCCACATATTGACTGTCAGCGATCAACCTTCTCAGAAATCAGCAATGCTTTCGTGTGCAGCCTGTGTGTGTCGTTCAAGAAATTAAACTTACACATATAATCGCTCTGTACACTGCTGATTGGATTGTATCGACTACATCATTTCTTTTTCACTGGTGCTGCTATAGTATCTGCTGTGAATATGAAAACTGCACTTTTAGACACTCCTGTTACACATGATGTACGCATGAACACAGTCCACTACATTTGGGTATTTTTCGGATGAGATCTTCCTATCATATAATCCCAGCCACCTCAACGGTATAGAATTCTTTTCTCCAAGGCGCAGCTTAAGACTAACAGGGGAACGAACAGACTGAATTCACCTCCGTGTTAAACTTAACTACTGACGGCTGGTGCCTCCGGTAGTCGTCGAAATACAGAGTCCTGCAACATTTTAAACTGCATAGCTGTTCGATTAGTTGTCTGGTAGAAGAGCCTACACCTCGTCCAGTTGTATCAGTCAAAATAAGTAGCCGTTTACAAATCAAATGCCCGTAGCATCGGTCTGTTCTGATATAGATAAATGAAATAAATATACTTAGTTAGGTACACATAGGGACATGATGCAAGTACACGAGGCACAGCTTATCGCTTGAGTTACATGAGACACAAAGATCAGGTAATTCCATCTTTTCAAACTACACTGCATTCAGTCCCATTGTTTGGCCCGTGTTGAGTAACAGTATGCTCTACTGTGCATGTTAGATAGTTTATAGCCAGGACCATTACGGATCACCTTTAGTGCAGAGTTATCAGATTTTTCATTCCTGGTGTGAAGACTGAGTACGCAGTTCCTAGTCCTGACTTTCTGGCAGTCAGTATACTTTCGAGCAACTACAGAACCGATACACTCTCCGACAGCATGCGTACACTGATGGATGTTTTCCACGCTAGTATCGTGTCATGTGCTTTCGATAAGCTTTCTAAGGCCACTAAGCCAAACCTAGCCACCGTTGGTGTACTATATAATATCGTTTTCATCATTAACCGTTAACCTGAGATTACCGTGTGTCAGTTTCGTATGAACGAAGTGCCTAGTTTTTATCCCATATATTTGGTGTCACCAGTACATCCTTTGCATGTGCGTGCCTGCTTCTTACCTCTCTTCAGTATTCCGAGAGCTATTCCGAAGATTTGAGGGAATTATTTCGAGAATAAAGAGCTTAACCATAAACTACGTTATACTTTATGACGGACATGGGCTGAGTAGTGATACTTTCACGATTTACAGTACTTCGTTAATATGTGGCGCCTCACCCACGGAGGTATTACCCCCACTTTCACGATTTACTTCGTTAATAAGCGGCGCCTCACCCACGGAGGTATTACCCCCACTTTCACGATTTACTTCGTTAATAAGCGGCGCCTCACCCACGGAGGTATTAGCCCCACTTTCACGATTTACGTGCAGAACGATCTCATACAGAAGCGGAACTGTTCGTGGTGACTCAAGGAATGCATTTAAGAACAAGAAACACACATTACTCAGTGTATACCATCGGCAAAAGACAACGTTAATCTTGATTTTTGATTTTTTAGTAGTGGGGTCGGAGCCATGATATACGGGGAATTGCAACTTAATTGCTTTTTTTTTTACTTTTTGGTACGGCAAAGATATTTTGAATATAAATTAGTGTGACAAAGTTATTGTCACATTTTAGTTTTTGCCCGTTTGATGCCGCTGAAATGTTTATGAAACTGTTTCAACATGACAAGTCAATTGTGGCATTGCAAGTATTTACGTTTTTGATACCACAAAGGTGATTGAGTAATATATGTGTACAGTATCTCGATGGTGAATTGGAGGTACGAGGACTCCAAAATGTGTGACTCACTGAACGGTTGCGCGGCCCTGCAAATGTTCCTCTTTTCATGATTGTGTTCATCGCAGAACACGGGCGGTACTGCCTTATACCGTATAGGATATTTCTGCCAGCACCGTGTGTTATAGGAGCGTGCAACTCGTCCACGTCGATCGGATCATGTAAATTGATCAGCATTAACTTGACCTGAACTTCTGTTTTGAGCGTTCGGTTCGCTTTTTTGGATTGAGTTTTGGAATTTCATCAGGAACCAGTAAACCCTTTACCGAGAGCCTGAAAAATACGGTCATAGAATTATCATTGTGGAAGTAACCGTATATGATCCCTTGCTCAGTAAAGGGTGAGCGCCTTTTACTCGAATATCAATTGATTGATGGAACGCACTAAATGAAATTTCCGGGGAAGTTAGGGCTGGTCGCATTAGATTATTTCAATTTTAGTTTACGAACCAATGACCTTTGTATTTCTTATCACTGCCATGCTTGCTAGTGCTGCTCTGCCACCAAGACTCTTTTGTACGACGGTTGATATTTGCAGATTATTGATCTGAACTTCCTCATACACTTCTGCTTTCACCATTCTTCATTGTTACGTGCAGCTACAGCGTTTGTACAGTGCTGTACCGTCGCTGAGAAATGGTACGTTGCAGATCGAAATTTTATCTCGCTCTAATCAACAAGAAGCTTAATTTAGGATTACTGAATATAAGTACGTTCCGGTGAAGCTTGTCTTTCTCAGCCTCTGCTGTTTCACTACGAGAGCTCGTTTTCCTGTTATATTCTATAGGAGGAAGAGCACGAGTATCCAAGTGGAATGGCCTGAATAAGATGAGGTTAATATCTTTTGTAAGTAAGCACGAGGCTATACGTAAGTGTTCACTGTGTGAACTGTGGGGAGTGGATCTCTGTCCTTTGTAGAGGTTGGCTAGCTTTGTTTATTTTCTTTATCCATTCGAAACGTATTCTGTTGGCTTGCTTCTGTTTACTAGGGCCAATGTATGCTGTATAATTTNCTTTCACGATTTACTTCGTTAATATGCGGCGCCTCTCCCACGGAGGTATTAGCCCCACTTTCACGGTTTACTTCGTTAATATGCGGCGCCTCTCCCACGGAGGTATTAGCCCCACTTTCACGGTTTACTTCGTTAATATGCGGCGCTTGAACTTGTTTAGAACTTCATTCCTGAGACTTCGAATCGCCACTTTGGATACAGAGTTTCAAATTCCCATCGTCAGCCAATTACGCTTTAGTTGGCAGTACTAAGCACGATTGAGTTCTTCACCGTCTCACACTTTTAGTCGGCCAACGTCCGATTAACGCTTAAAACTCATTTAACTCCCTAGTGGTGAATCGAACGCTGAGGATTGCAATTCCGAGTTAGTTGATGCTAAGGTTATAGTATCTCGGTTGAAGTGAGTAAATGAAACGCGCCTCTGTTCTCACAGCTGTGAAGCATTAAAAATTTATGTAAATGGTGCTTGTTTGCCACAGCTCCGAGTGACAATTTCAGACCAGTTGTCGCCGTGCTAATCACGTATTAATTTAAAAAAAAGGATAAATACTCTTGCTTGAATTTGTACCTTTTTTCTAGGCAGCTACTACTGTAACTATTTTGTGTATGGTGACAAAAGGTTCGCTTATCTATTTTTGGCACGATGGGGCTAACCTTTCATCGGCCAAACGGTCACCTATTTAGATTGGCACGTGTGCTCCACCGTATCTTAACACAGCGGCCATCATTGCTATTTGTCTGCCCTAACACGCAAGTTTGCTTAGTCTTCACCGCGTCTTGGCTGCTAGAAATTTAGTTTGTACATTTGTAATAGCTGTGAAATCATGCTTTTAAACTAAAGTCCGAAGATATCACACGCGGATCATATCTATTTATTTCCCAGTGTGCATTAAAGAAATGGAATATTCTTTCCCTCCAGTCATTACTGCGCAGTGAGACTCTATCGATGCTAAATAAAATCCTTCTCCAGCTCTGCACAGTCAAGTGTTTACAACGTATGCTACGAATAGTTTGAGTGCAGCTACATAAGTTGATGTTATCGCGTGTATACCCGGTCTGTCACTGTAGTGGTAGCTCTAGGCGTCATCGTACGTTCTTTATGCAGTTCTAGTGTGGATTCGTGTATACTATTCATTATAGCTTTAAGCTTCACGGTTGCATTTGTGTTCCGCTTGGATGGGTTACTTCTACTGCCATTACTACTGTAGATATTTGTAGCTTCTGCCGGACGTTCAACCTATGATAATAGTCTCAACTGCCACTGCCCGTCTGAGTGAACAATGTGCTTTTTTCTGAGCTCATCCTTTCGTAATCGAAGTTTTCGAGCAAGTTCTGTAATTTTCCTGACCATCAATTTTCGAGAGACTCAAATTACCTATAAGCGCTTGAGATAACAATCAGTTTAGCAATTTTGTATCAATGTTGACATTTTCTATGCCGTGTTTGTGAGCTCGTTCAGAATATTTTGCTACCTTTATGTCTCATGCTCTTCAGCCGTTAAAAAAAAAACGAATTCCTGGAATAAAAGCAATTGCAGATTTTCTGAAGCATTAGCGCGTGCCTTTCGTCTCACGTTGTAGCTTCCTCTTTCTCGTCGAATTTGTGCGGTTTTTATTTACCTATAATACTCAGCAGCTAGCTATACTTGAAGTTCAGTGTTATTTGTTAAATTTGCAAGAAAAAAAATCATCTTTCTGGAGCCTTAACTACTCACCGCTTATTGGAACAATTGTTCTTTTCTGGACTTTGCTTTAGTTTCCCGCATTCGTCATTCGTTTTCTACATCGCATTTTCTATATGACTTGTATTGCCAGGCAGCTTGCCGTACGACCTAACCTCTATATACACAGTATGTTTCGAGTGTACGAATGTGTGCTATGTATCCTATAAACATGATTGAATATGTAAAAATCCTATTAGCATATGATGTCAATAGGAGCTGCGTAGTGAATTAACGTGTACTACGTCCAACGCAATTTAACGAGTCCTTGCAATGGTCCAAGTTTCCCAAGCACTTAGTTATAATGCAAGGTTGTAAGATGTAGAGTTCTGTGTAGTTCACCCGAGCATTCAGTAGAGTTCAGATTTTCTACTGCATCCTGATAGATATTCATTTTAGTGTTTGTTACATTACCTCTATTGACTTCCATATATTTCATGTGTGCCACATATTGACCGTCAGCGATCAACCTTCTCAGAAATCAGCAATGCTTTCGTGTGCAGCCTATGTGCGTCGTTCAAGAAATTAAACTTACACATATAATCGCTCTGTACACTGCTCATCGTATCGACTACATCATTTCTTTTTCACAGGTGAATATGAAAACTGCACTTTTAGACTCACCTGTTACGCATGGTGTACACTTGGATAATTTTCGGATGAGATCTTCCTAGCATATAATCCCAGCCACCTCAACGGTGTAGAATTCTTTTCTTCAAGTCGTAGCTAAAGACTAACAGGGGAACGAACCGACTGAATTCATCTCCGTGTTAAACTTAACTACTGACGGCTGGTGCCTCCGGCAGTCGTCGAAATAAAGAGTCCTCCTGCAAGATTTTAAACTGCATAGCTGTTCAATTAGTTGTCTGGTAGAAGTGCCTACACCTCGTCCAGTTGTTTCAGTCAAAATAAGTAGCCGTTTACAAATCAAATGCCCGTACCATCGGTCTCTTCTGATATAGATAAATGAAATGAATATACTTAGTTAGGTACACATAGGGACATGATGCAAGTACACGAGGCACAGCTTATCGCTTGAGTTACATTAGACATAAAGATCAGGTAACACCATCTTTTCAAACTACACTGCATTGAGTCCCATTCTTTGGCCCGTGTTGAGTAACAGTAATCTGTGCTGTACATATTAGATAGTTTATAGCCAGGACCATTACGGATCACCTTTAGTACAGAGTTATCAGATTTTTCTTTTCTGTTCTGAAGACTGAGTACTCAGTTCCTTGTCCTGACTTCCTGGCAGTCAGTATACTTTTGAGCAACTACAGAACTGATACAGCATGCGCACACTGATGGATGTTTTCCACGCTAGTATCGTGTAATGTGCTTTCGAAAAGCTGTCTAAGGCCACTAAGCCAAACCTAGCCATCGCTGGTGTACTATATAATACCATCGTTTTCATCATTAACCGTTAACCTGAGATTACCGTGTGTCAGTTTTGTATGAACGAAGTGCCTAGTTTTTATCCCATATATTTGGTGTCACCAGTACATCCTTTGCATGTGCGTGCCTGCTTCTTACTTCTTTTCAGTATTCCGAGAGCTATTCCGAAGTCTTGCGGGAATTATTTCGAGAATAAAGCGCCCATTGCTTAACCATAAACTACATGACGGGCAAACCACTAGGTCCATCGGCTCAGTAGTGAAACTTTCACGATTTACTTCGTTAATATGCGGCGCCTCTCCCACGGAGGTATTAGCCCCACTTTCACGGTTTACTTCGTTAATATGCGGCGCCTCTCCCACGGAGGTATTAGCCCCACTTTCACGGTTTACTTCGTTAATATGCGG
>LQNS02278094.1:8038611-8052302 GCA_001587735.2 Parhyale hawaiensis | reverse complement strand
GGATCTCTGTCCTTTGTAGAGGTTGGCTAGCTTTGTTTATTTTCTTTATCCATTCGAAACGTATTCTGTTGGCTTGCTTCTGTTTACTAGGGCCAATGTATGCTGTATAATTTATTATCTTTTTTTAAATAAATGGTCCTTATGTTTTTCGTGGTGTTCCTGTCCTTGAAGCTCAAAGTAACTTACTGGTGGGCTGCCGATCGCGGTGACCGAATTTTTCTGCTGGGCTCTTACCTTCGCCCGTACCGATGGCCACGGACGGGACCGTCCGCACGGGCGCTTCTTTCTTCTGTCTTCTTCTCTTTTCGTCCTTCATCTCTTGCCGCCAGAGCACAACGTTGTGGTTCCGGCTGTTAGCCGAGTAAATCAACCTAGATCGCTATTGATTGTCTTAGTTTCGTAAATAGCGAGAGAATACCAATATAATAATGTATAATAATAACTATATTAAAAAAAACCTAAATCCCTGTGCACGCCCTAGAAATAGAAAATTTGAACACTGCAGTCACATCGAATCATGGACTCTTTTTGTTGAGGTGGGACTTACTGCAGTTAGGATGGGCCAAATTAAAGATTTTTCATTACTGAAAATATTGGCCGTATACGTGCAGAACCTACAACACCAGAGTTGTATAATTCGTTACTGCAAACCGGTATCTGCGGAAATTCCACTCAACAAAAGCACTGTTCCTCAGTGATATCTCAGCCCCGTATCATCCTAATTTTCCCCTATCTAGTACTGAAGGAACCTCTGGAAATTCTATAGAACAAAAGCATTGTTCCTCAAAAATTGTGAGGCCCTCGGACCCGTATCATGCTTACGAAAGGCCAAAAATGCTCCCAGGTTCAAGCAGTTCATCTTCAAAGGCATGCTAGCAGTAGCAGCTTAAACTTGAACTTGACACTTTTTCCTATGGAACCCTTCCCATGTCGTATCAAGGCTACCTCAAATGTACCCCAATTTCCTTCTATCTAATACTGATGATTGATGAAGGCCTCACAGTCGTACTAACTTAATAACTAACTAACGGAGGGACAAGCAGATTTATAATATAAAGTGGCCCGTCTTTACATGTCAGGGTAAAAAACAATGACTTGCTCGAAATTTCTGCTGACGCTGCTAAGATAGTTCTCGGAAAATCTATTCGGCTCCTGATGGTATCTCCGGACAACGTCACTTTTTTATTTTCAGTTACCGAAAATTAATTTCAGCTGAATTGTTACCCGTAATTTCTGTCAGGCATCGTCCTATTCTTAAGACATATGAAGTTACTGTGGCCAGCAAGACGTAGCTTATCGAGAAGAAAAAAACTAATATTTTTCAAAGTCAAGATATTCTTTTAGCTATAACAGTGTTTTAAACCTTTGATAAGATGAAAGAGCAGCAGCTATTCTGACTTATTTCTATGAAGCTACATATGTGCAAACATATCATGCTAAACGTAACAAACCATGAATAATTATCGCTGCTTAAAGCGGACGAAGTGATTACTCATAGAAAATATGAATACTGTAGTAACTTGAATATCAGGTGTGAATTCCGTAGACTTCTTGAAAATTTAGAAAGAAAAATCTTTCCTGCGTAACTGCTATTAAATTAATCTACAGTATAACCAAAATAATTAACTAAGAAATGGACGATTCTGAGAGCCTGAGAGGGAACTTTTGCTAATAAACTAATTTTGCTGTAGGCTACCCGTTCAGTAATACAGTGCATTATCAAACAATATTCAATATGATATATGTATAGATATTTGGATCACTGCAAGCTTCTATGATCAAGTAAGTCTTTGAAACACTGACAGACCACAATACGTGTGTATGCTGAATATCATAGAATGCAAATGTATTGAAGAGAAACTTTTCTTACTTGTTTTACAAAGTACGGGAATGGCTTATATATTTGCTCTCCGGTCATTGTATATTTCACGAGTAACAATTCACAGTAATACTATTGCAGTACACTAAAGAAAGTAATGAGCTTTCAGTTACCTGAAGTGATTCTTCTTCATTCTTACGTGGCCTGTATAAAATTATGAAACAAATATTGCCATTATACAGCATAGAAAACAATATCTACAGAATGGCTGCCAGCAATGCAATGTGTGTTTCCAACTCTGTATACATTTATACTAGAAAATAAACTTAATGTGAAGAAAAAGAGCATTTAAGAGAAAGAAAACACTGTTTGCAATGCGAAGAAATGCAGATAATTTGCAATATAGGAATAAATTTTCACATCGGTTAACTATAATAATAATAGATTAGGAAGCGATCGTGTTAACCCCACCTATGAAGCACTAGTGAAAGAGCATCTGAAAGCCAGTAATGCAACAGCTTGTCTCCCGGTCAAACATGTTCACCGCACTTATGAGGCACTGCTGAAAGACAGTCTCGATTTGTGCTTGCTACGCCATGGAGTTCCAATTGCAAGCATATTCCCCAACCTTATGGGGCCCTATTGAAAGACAGCACCGACTTCTGCTACTCTGCTCCTCCTAGTTCTGCTGCAAGCATATAGTTCACAGCACTTATGAGGCACCATTGACAGACGCCTGCAATTTCAGTAACTCTGCTGTTTCTTATAATTGAAGGAGATGGAGGTTAGTTGTTAGTTAGATAGGGGCGATAGATGGATGGATGGATAGTTAGTTGGTGGATGGCTGAGTAAGTTCACCTAGGCACAGCCCTGCGGTTGTGAATCACCAGCCGAGCACCTGCGGCCAATTGCGGCCTCTTGAAGCTTAGCGCCAGTAAGCAAACAGCCAAAGGAGGTTGCAAGTGGCCACCTCCGATCAACACTGGAATATAGCTTTATTTTATTAACATTATTTTAGTGGTGAAGCATAGTCACTGCAGGCAAAAAATTGTTACTTGGTAATTAACTAAGCCGTCTGCCGTTGTTGTTGCTGTTTAGCTTAAAGAGTACTCTATGAAAACCGCACTTTCCTTAATGCCACGATTGAAAATCAGTTGAAGCTTACTCTTTACTTCTTGGTATATACTTAAGGCGGATGTACACTAACGAAAAGTTGCACCGCCACTTAATTATTCATTCGATTGCGCCGCCACCATCAAGCTAGGCTTCACCATGAACATTGCTAAGCCACTTGAAAAAATAGTTCATATATGGGTCGTTTCTTAGAGTTTGTACGCTAAGACAAGCAACAATGGTCTAGATAAGTGGTTCTTAACCTGGGGGGGGGGGCGTGAGCTGATTCCAGGGGAGGCGTGAGCCTCTTCAGGAATACCTGATTTATATCAATTGCCTTTGCCAAGGAGCTAGGTTATGTTTTTGTCGTGTTTTTCTGCTTGTTTGTCACCAAGATAGCTCAAAAAGTTACGAACAGAACTTTACGAAACTTACAGGGATTGTTAGGCATGTTAACAGAATCAGGTGATTAACTTTTGGTGGAAATCCATTAGTCTACCTAATTTTTCTTTGTGCCATAACTCGAAACGTTATCAACGTATTTTTATGAAATTTACATGAGCTGTTTGGTTTGTCACTAAGAGTAAAAGATCAAATTTTTGGTATTATCTGTTTGGTTGTTCGTTTATCGTTTTGTTTGGTATTCTGCTTGTTAGCACAATCACAAAAAAGATTTTGAATTGATCTTCAAGAAATTTACGGAAGTTTTAGGTAATGTTAAAACACATAGCTAACAAAACTTTGGTGCAGATTGGTTGGCGCACTTGTGTTTGACTTGTGTTTGTCGCAGTGTTTGTTAGTAGCTAATTCAAAAAGTTATGAACGGATCTTCAAGAAAATTTCAGAAACTGTAAATACACTGCCCACCAAAACAAAGTTTACCCCTGTGCTGCAAAAACAAAGTTATTGCATAATTCGCCGATAATTTTGTTTTCGAATTCCCCCTATATTAGAGGAGAGAGGAGGGGGTATGTCATGTGTTGCTCCACCCCCGTACCACACACAAATCCCCGCAACACAGTCCGTCGGTGATCCATCGGAGCTCGAGCAGAATACCCGTACGTTGCGCTGGTCCTCGGGTCTCTACTTTCCTACCTTTTCACTTATTTTGGCACCATACAAAAAACCACAATGACATCACAATGGGTCGAAAGAATATTAACCATTGAAAAAACGAATCGGGCCCTCACCCTAATCTTGCAGGGAGAGCCGATGAACCGCGTAGCAGTCGAACTGAATCCCAACCGAGTGCCCTCTGCAAGCTTTAACAATCAGCTGCCGCACTCTTGCAGGGCTTAACCGCTACGTAAAGTGGGATGTGGGTGCAAGAGAAAGATAATAGCAAGGACTGACAATGTGTTGGTGAAGAAGGTGAAGCTTGCTGTTGTCTTTCGCTTGCGCCCACATCACACTTTGCGTGGCGGTATGGTCCCGGCAGTTTGTGCGGGAGCTAATTTTTTGCGCTTGAAGAGAGACACTCGGCTGACATTCATTTCTCCAGATACAAAGTTCGCCGGCACTCCCTGCTAGATTATAATGGGGGCTCGAGTACCTTTTTTTTCGGTAGTAAGCTTCTTCCGACCCACTGTGACGCCCTGGTGGTCTTAGCATTGTACCAAGTAAGTAAAAAAAAAGTAACAAAGTAGAGGCCCGTGGACCAGCGTAACGTACGTGTACGGGACTCTTCTTGAGCCCTGATAGATCACAGACTGACTTAGTTGCGGGGATTTGTTTTTGGCGCAGAGGTGGCGGAACACACGTCATACCACCCTCCTCTCATACAACGGGGAATGCGAAAATAAAGTTATTAGTAAATGATGCGATAACTTTTGTTTTGTGGCACAGCCTAAGGGTAGAAGTAAATTCAACTTTGAATGCACCCTCCACTGGGAAATGCCCATGCACTGGTTCGTGCGACAGACTTAGGCCAATTAGCTCAAGAGGAGTAAGTGCAGCTGCAGCCAACGACTGGTCGCTAAGAACTATGGCGCCAAAGAGGAAGGCTCAATGCCCAGACACACCCCTACCCTAAGGTAGGTACCCCAAGGTAGCCAAATGTGCTGATTAAGGGCTCTGAGTGCCTCGACAAAGACCGCGCCTGGCTTGGGAATCGTTCTCAGCACTAGTGTGCAACACGCAAAGTCCGCAGCTACCGTGGATAGGGGTTGGTAAACTTTGTGGTTGTGGCACTGGGGTAAACTTAGCTTTTAAAGCCACTGTACCGTCAAAAGGTACAAATGATCCGATTATGGTATTAATGCAAAGAAAATAATGGTTTCAGTGCCAAGTTCAGTTTTCCGTTACCGTTGCCTTGCTTGGCGGATGTATGCGATCTCAGAGTGCTCTAGTTTGAACTTCTATGGTATGTTTGGTCGTGTTTTGGTACAATGATTGTTTAAAAACACAGAGGGGGGCTCGAAGGAAAAAATATATCCCTAAGGGGGGCGTGGGAGTAAAAAGGTTCAGAACCACTGGACTAGATTCAGTATACTTCCTACATCTAGGTTAGCTTAAATCTGCAGTATAGTATATGTTGAGCGTGACGTTCAAACGGGGTAAGCTGTAATGACGCAATGTGAGCGTCTACGTAGGAAATTGAGTGACTGGGTAAGTTTTGCGCTATACCTACAGTAGTCGCAGGGCTTGAGTGCTGCACAGTATTGCTGAAGGAACCGGGAACGAACCCAGACCTTGGTGAGCGTTCTTGGTGGCGCCAGGTGCGCTGAATCAGGAAACTGCTTCGTGTGCACCGCTGCTGTCAGGGCACTTACTTTAAGGTCAATTTTTGCACCATACTTCTTAACGGCCCATCCATAGACAGCTGTAGCTGTACTTACTCTTCTGAAGCCAGTTGGCCTATATCTGCAGCACGAACCAGTGCTTCTGAGTTTCCAGAGGTGGGTGCAGTGAAAGTTGACAAACTATTACCCGCCTTAAATCTGCAGCGGTGATGTTATATAGGCGGGCTGAACAGAGCATTAGTAGCAATGATTTCAAGTCTCTCGTATATCGTTGTATGTACTCATCCGCGACATCTTAGCTCATAGCGGTAGCTTGTTTTTGTATGTTTCTGATAAACAAAACACAACCCCATTTTTCAACAGTTTATTGTAAGACTTAACAACATTCGTCATCTATCACAAGCAGAAGAAGCTCTAACAAGTATCGTTCAGAGTCAACAAATGAAGGCATTAATGGTTTCTACAGTGAAACTTCAAGCATGACTAGCGAAGCAGATGGTATCTATACACTGAAGGACAGACAAAGAGACGGACGTGACAGAGAGACGGACAGGTAACATGGCGACCGAGGGCTATCGAAATGTTCTTGGTTTCAATAATTTCACGAGAGTATAAAGTGCGGCTGCCTTTGCATGTGACGTGGGGTAGCTATTACGAATACAAATTACAAAGCAAAGTCACAAAAGAGACTACGATAATTTGAAAGGTACAAATTGCTCGAACCAGTAATAACTTGAGCATGTGATATTTATTCTCTTTTTGTTCAAAACCTAGAAGTTTTCTCCACTACCACGTGCGGAAACGTTCGTGTAATGTACGGCAGTGGAGGTGTCCATCAACTTTTTTTTATTTCGCCAAAAGAATTCCAATGAGATTTTGTGATTATTTCAATGACCCAGAGTTTGAGCGCTAATTGTCTTATAATAATGAGTTACCTATACATACATATTTAGTCTTGAATAAAATGCCTTTAAATAAATAAAAGATAATAACCGTATAGAATAACCCATCATAAACGAAAACAACACTAAGGAATATCCCATCACTAATGGTATACTCTAAAATTGGAAGAGTAAACCATAAATGCTCTCATAAGATATGCACTTAGCCACTCAAAAAGAAAAAACTCATTCGTTAATATTGGAGCATTAGCCTACTGTAAACCGATGAAGAAAATCCTGCCAACGTAGTTATCAGCGAAAAAAAACAATGTCCTACCTTTTGTATTGACAACTGCATATGGAGATCACATGAGCGACACTAAGTTTCATCCCTTAGGTGTTAATAACTCTGTAGCCTCAGCAGTGTATTTTTCTCCTTTTCCAAACACAATACGTCTTAGTGGTCATAGGTACTCATTCATCATTTAGCTTTCAAAAGAAATCGCAACTAGAGCACCCGTAGGGCTGATTTTTGAAAGTATCAAAACTTTCAGAGAAAAGAGAAAATGCTGATTTTGGAGCTAAACTCTCATACTGCTGCCCAGTAAATGAGGTAAATATTTTCTGAGAAAAAGAGACAAAAAATTGATATTGAAAATTGAAACTCAAAACTGGTGTCCGGTGACACCTCCAGTGGCTGTAAGGTTTAACGCATCAGCATTAAGTAGCATCACGGTACTGAATAATTATTACTGAGCAGTAAAGAACTATGCTGATAATACTTATGGCGTCTATAGCAATGGTACTGACGTTAGGAAATAGAGTACAGCCGTTTGGAGCTGCAATCCTGTCCTTGGAATCTTTCCCTCGACAATGGATTTATGCGTTGGTACCAATTACAATTTATCATCGTTTAACCGTTTAGTGACATATATAACCAGATGGCTGGATTTAATTTTGATCAATTTTTTTTTTTCATTTCATTAGCAGTTATTCGAATTTCAGAGCTAAATCTCATTGTGTCAATTAACTTGGGAATTCTCCGTCATAGACTGGATGACATTGAAAACTCAAAAGTATTATTATGAAGAAGATCTTAGCTCAGACTTAATACATCCATATGGTCAAAATTACCATCAAGTGGGCTATTCGCTCACATCCGATAAATGCACAAGAAATAATTCCAATTCGTTTTTATTTTACAGTAGAATTGTTTCTTTGATAATAAGGGTGCTGATCTATTCCCCAGCCGGATTTATGCATCTATTCTTCTGTATTTTAGAGCAGTTTAAATATTACTCTACAGTTTGGTTTATGTCTCTAGCTCAAAAACCAAACGTGTAGTTGCATAAGACCATTTCTCGCTCACCTACTCACAGGGCACGAACACCCGGCCGGGTTTGCTGGAAGAACAAACACGTGCATCAGTTCTTCTTCTCTGACAAAATGCACTATTAGCTATTACGACTAACCCGTTCTCTACGTGCGTGATTGCCCTATAGTGCATGTCTTAAGCGGCTGTTCTCTAATACTACCTGGACCACACTTCATTTACTATAAATAACTTAGTTAATGAACTGTGACCCGGACGCTACATGACGTATACGCAAATCAGTTCCACAAACACAAATATTTCTACTTCAGGAAATGCGTAGAGTTTCTAAAAAAAGACGTACCATACTACACTCATCTGACATGTACACACAAAGCAGAAGAAAACAGCAGCGATGAGCTACATTACTGGCAGTTTCGTAGCTACCGACACGTATAACATTAACACGCACGCATTAATAACAGAGCAGCAGCAGCAAAGTCTCATACATTGTTTTTCGTATTGTCTCATGCCCAATAATTGCGACAGTTTATGTTCCACGCAAAATCTCATACACTGTTTCATTATTTTACCAGCTAGTACAGGGCATAGGCTATTTATGATCCATAGAAAGTTTCATATTCGTTATATTATTATAATATCGTCTAGTAAAGGAACTAACTTTCAATGTTCCATACAAAGACGCATATAATGTCTCTCTTATCTTTCTCTTGTACATGGACATATATATGTATGTATTTCACCTAATAAAGCTGTTATACAGTGGTTAGCTGTACGAGTCAAAATTTCACTGCAAGATGTGATCAATTGAAACTTAGAAGCAAATTTCAACAGGTCCATGCACCATTTCTGAGTAAATATTTCAATCATAAGGGCTCTTCTATTAACAATACATATAATAGGCGAACATGCAGTGTAGATATTGACTGTAAATTTAGCAGTACACATACTGAATGTACAGCAGGTATCTACTTAATTGTTATTGTTATTATTATTATTATTATTATATTGAATAGTTAAGCCTCCTTTCCCACAACAACAACAACAACGATCTAACGGCGGGAGAAGCGAGGACTTTTAGGATGTCGATAGGAACGTGAAACCCAGGCACGGAGGTGTCCCCTCCTCCTCACAGGATCAACGCACAAGGGAACAGCAACTCGAAAAAGAATAAAACTGAGATAAGTAAAATCATTAGGATTTCTACTTAAATTTTATCATGTTTGCATATTAACCAGTTAGAACTTGTATTTTAATTCTAACTTCTATGTAATGCTAATGAGAAATCAGTGACAATTGAGAGAGCGTAAATGCAGCTGGAGTATACTCTAGAAATACGACAGATTTAGAATAACAACATAAAATTGAACATTTTCCATTACATTTTCAATCGCATTTCAAAAACTCATCAAACCATTTCTAAAGCTTTCTGGAATAGTGAATTTTTTTCATTGTGGTTTGATATGATATATACCGTTACAAAATTTACCATTCATGTCTTGTATATGCGTTTATTTATTACGTGCAGTTATTTTTACACTAATATAGGGCATCTAGAGTTTTTTATACTTTCACCTATCTATATTACTTATATAATTTTATTTTTCTTAATTCTTCAACACCAGATGAAAAAAAAATATATGTATATATATTTGAAAGTATTATCACACCAAGCTAGATTTGATGTAGTGATCAGTTAGGCGACTTTTGTAGTATTGCTTTGTCTATTTCTCAATACACTGCAACGACTAACTCGGTAATACTAATTCACTTTGAGATTTATTTCTACAAACAAGCACTCGAACAGTGCTTTTAAACCGAAAAATCCCTAGTATATTATGCCTAGGGTTACGAATATATACTCGGTTTAGTTCTAATGTAGAAGAAACCCTTTATCTACAAAAATTAATGGAGTAAGAGAGGTGTTATTAGGGTTATCCACAGTGGCGTATATCAGTCACAACACATGTTGAACACCCTTCAGGCCTCTGTTTATGGACCTTCTAACACTACGTAATAAAATGCGGTACTAAGCCAAATAAATGCGATAGTCTAATAGAGAAAATTATCTGTTACTACCGTTCTCTCACTGACCTATTAGAGAAATAAATATGATATACAAGTTTAAGTTTACAAGTTATTCCTGATGAGACAGAATAATTGTGATTACAATGAAATCGTAAACAACATAAAAACAATTATTTCGAAGGAAATTCTTCTATTTTTTCTGCCAGGGCAGTAGAAGGCAAGACGCTTTCCTGTTTGATGTGAACGCAATGAATTGAAGCAAAATCAGCAACATTATTATAATTAATTGAACAACGTTCACGAAATCGTTATCTAAGAGCCACGCAGATTGTATCATATCACCGTATTCTAATATTAGTTGACATTTTAGCCCTGTCTACGTGTCCTTTCCAGGTGACTTGCTCCGCCATTGACCTCTATTCGTATAGTAAATTTTCCAACCACCTTGCAAATAGCCAAGTGATATAATATTTTTGAAGAATATCTGCAATTTATTCAAGAGGTATGAGCAACTACCAAAGTCTGTAAAGAAAGAAACTTGTGTTGGTAGAAATACGGTTTTGAGTAAACAATATTATGTTGGTATTGTCAGTTTCTCCTGGTTCTTAAGACTATCAACAGCTGTAAGTAAATATTTTATAAAACATTGTGACGCCTACTCCTTTCTTATCAACTTATAATAGACTGTGAAATAAATGTTTTTGTAGATATATTTTTATTCTGGAACAACGCTTCAACCTCTTTTGTGCCCCTGTAAATGCAAGGACGTACCTAATTGGCGACATAGAATGAAATTTCGCGGTTTCTTACTGTTAATGCTACCTGTACTTGTAAATGTACCTGTTGTCTCGAAATTTTCTTTGAACATCTTATCCTAACACATACAATGAAAATGCACAACTTCAGAAAAATAAAGTGACCCTCGATCCAGCAAGACTGACTAGAAGAATTGACGCAATGCAAGGTAAACAAACACTTCTCTCGTCAGTCTCAGTAGGTGGCTGACCTTTCTACGAGCATCCTGACAAGCTCTTCAATTTACAGCATTATCCGTACACTGAGAATAGTTTTGTCTCGGAAAATTCCGGTGCACCTAAGGAAACTGTAAATTGGGCACTGCTCTTGCACGGTAATGTAAACATTTCTCTACAGCGCACGGGAAACTGTGCTCATTTTAGGTTATTTTCAGTGTCATTATTGGTTCTGCTTGCACATGCAAGTCCTGCTCTGCTACGGCGCTAAGACAAACTAGCGCTTATCGAAGAGATATCTTTCGCCGCCGAGCGAAATGCACTGGTGAGACTTTGTCCAGGTCCCCTAAACTCTATTTTTGGTTACGTATCTACACTTTCACCGAGAACCATGTTGTGCCAAACCCGTACGTCCTTCTGCCCACAAATCGAAAAACTTGCGGCTGTCGTCTCTATGAGCACACCAAGACATGCATTTCCCATTAGTACACGAGAAGACGTGTTGGCTGTGTGATGCCCCTTTTCTCAGTGTTCTGATACAGTGACGAGCCTGAGCGGTTGAGGCGAATTAGTAGATCATCGGCTCTAACGGCAATCAAAATTGAGTATCAAACTTGAATTTGCGTTGAGCCAAGCAGTTGGAGTTTTAGTTATAGTGCGGTGACAACGGCGCCGCAGAATGCCGAGGCAACTGCCGTAATCGTCGGTGGCCACACCACGGCGCCCTGGCCCTCGGCCTCGCACCCTGCGGCACCTGCGAGGCCTACCTTCGTGACAGGTGCCTGCGGGTCCTCTTCCCTCGCTGAAAAGTTTAAAAAGTTCTTATGTTGCCTGCTATTCGTCCCATGTTGTGCTGGGTTCCATAGCGAACTCTTAGCCCTTTAGCGAGCGGCTAAAAACCGCTCGTGTGGAAATAGCATAATGGAAATAATCGTTTGTGGTGGACACTGGCCTGGTAAATGATTAAGACATACTGAAATAAAGAAGTGATGCAATGAGGTCTGCAAGCAAAGTGGTGGATGATTAATCTAATAATATACCTTTTTTGCAATTGCAATTGAACTACCTTCACTTTAGTTTCAATACTTGCAAAACGGTTCAACAGTAGTTTGCTGCAGAATAATAATTTGGATTTTGGTTCTAACAGTCTCTCAAAACTTTCCAACAAGCTGTTCGATATCAACAATATGCAATTGCTTTCAACAATCTAAACAAACATTAAATACAATTAAGATCTGCTTTCAACAGTCTGCAAAACGAATAAACAATCTGTAAAATAATTAAATCAAACTTTGATGTGGAGGGATCCCTCTAGATCAACATCTGGCAGTATCCAAGTGGCATCATCTGGTATCATTTCATCTCTGAAGGCTACCAGCTGCAGCTTGAATTAGGAGCTCTCATGTGAAGCGGAACTTCGCTCAACTACCGTAATTCGTTTAATTAGGGCTTTTATATATTTTCTCTGAATTGGTTTATATATACTCGTACAATTACATTTAGGTACGTAGTATGCTAACTTGTGCATAATAAATACATATTTGTACATATGTTAAATGTTTTGCCGATTGTTGATTAAATATTTCTGATTATTTAATGTTTCATTGCTTTGTTGAAAGCAATTGCAGATATGCACATAGTTGAATGATTTTGCTGTCTAGGTTGAGTTCATTTGGAGTTTGTATTAGATATTAGGTATTATAAGAAGATTTAAGCCTCCCTAGATAAGTACTAAGCTCTTCTAAGAGAGGAAAAGGAAGGGACATATAGTATGTCGACAGAAAACGGGGAACCTATGCACGAAGGTGTTCCCACACAGGATCAACGCGCTTGGGAACAGCAAGTCGTTTGGAGTTTGCTGACAGCAAATGCATGATAGGTGATATTAGGCTCAACTGTTGAAACCAAAGTGAAGATAGTTCAATCGCAATTACAAAAAGATGTAATTCATAAGAAAATTAAGAAAAAACTGCAACTAGGAAGATTTTGGTACCTCGGTCAGGAAAATGAAACCGTGGCTAATCGACAAGTCACCCTGCATAACTATGCGCATTTTCTAACAATCGATAAACTCTATCGCAAACGAATTAATAAACTAAAACGCCTCGTGGCGTATGACCATTACCCGCGGTGGAAACAAATTTTATCGCAGTCATTTCTTTATGGTCAGCTAATCCTATGTGTTTGGCATGGGTCACATCGAGGGCAACCGACCAGACTCCTTGCTAAAAATATGAACATTGCTCAACTCTACAAAATGGAAGCTGGCCACCGCGTTGCATAGCCTCCTCGAGACCAAAAAGTGACATCTGTGGCACCAAAAAAACTTCATAACACAAAAGTGCCACGCGAAAAAGTTTAAACACCACTTCTTGTTGAATCTATTTCTCTGTAGTGGACGTACATACAAAGTATGCATGGTCTCTACTTTGCACAGTTCAAATAGCAACAGTCGTACAATACACAGTACGAACGGAGCGGGCCATCATCGACCTCAAGCAAAGCAAGCGCTGGAAAACACGCGCAAGTGAAGAGAAAATATAGAAAATCGTTGTAAAGTAGTTAATGAATCAGTGATAAAACAGCAAACTTAATAATTCTTGCCAGAATAGTATATGGAGAGAGAGCTTTTCACTAAGCCACAGATATTGCTTTCATATCAGATTTTATTCACGAGTCACAATCTTTGACGAAAACTCTAACGTAAATACCAAAGGGAAATTACCGAAAATTTAAGCAGCAGTTAATTTTTCAGCAGATATTCTCACGGGCAACCACATACACTGCAGACCCCGCTTACCTCGG
>LQNS02278094.1:7970725-7993845 GCA_001587735.2 Parhyale hawaiensis | reverse complement strand
TTTCTCTTTCGTCTTCCATTTTTTCTCCTCTCGTTTCTCCATTCCTCTATATCCTACTAACATAATGGCAATAGCTCATAGAGGGCCGGGGTGTAAGTCCCGGTGTCTCTTTGGGAATGGGCCTTTTGGTTCGTCTACTGACGCCTATCTAATCTAATCTAATCTATCCGTATATTAGCTAACAGTTTCCTACAAAGTCCGGCTATCAGCATTGAATAAAAAAAAAAAAATCCGTGCATGCCCGGACTTATCCGTATATCTGGCACCACTGAGCCCACTGCCCTAGTCTGTCACCCTTGTGACCTGTGATTTCCAACATGAAGGGTGACCAGTAAACAACAACAAATAGGGAAAATCTAAAAACAATAAAAATTCACTTTTCGACGCACACACCACACAAAAACTTCACGACAGCAAGTTGCAAATTGCTCCAGACCAATTTTCTACAAACCCTGTTTCGAAAGGTGTTGGAAGACAGTGTGAATGGGGTTTTCCATCAGGCATTTCGAAAGGAGTTTCCAACGACGTTGCCAACCGGTTACCAACACGTTGTGAAAGACTTGCCAACGGTAGTTTCTAAAACGCCCTTCGAACGCTTCGAAAATACTGGACATTTGGAAAGCAGCTCCCCTTTCACAACGCGTTTCCAACCAGTGTGAGCCCCGTGTAAGACGATCTGCCTCGGTGGAGGCAAATTCGCCCCGGTGGAAGAAAATTAAACGCCATCATTTTTTATGTCAGCTAGGTCTAGTTTTCTCTCACTTCGTTCGCAGGTGATGATGAAATTCATATATCGATGGTACTCGTAAATACACTAGCAGCATCAAGTGACTACAGGTGTTGTGCAGGGCCATTACTTTAGATGCTATTCATTGACCTCAACAACACACATGTTAATGTCTATTTGGTAATGAAAGGCAAGACCACACGATAGTTGGCTAAGCCACTCATCGCATTTAATTGGGACTGATGGCAAATCGATAACGCCTCAATAATATCTATTCCAGACCACACATCAGCCTGAAACGAAACTAAACCGTTATTGGAGAAGCAAGGAATACATCTTTATATGAGCATATGCGAGCACCAGCTATTCAAAAATATTTTTACGTCAATACTGTACATCGTTGAGTCGCTGTAACCAGTGAGATTTATTTTTTGATTAAGCTGAAACAAACTCTCTGTGTAACGATCGTCACGGCCACTCCAAAAGTAAATAGCTAAAACAACAATAATCACAGAAAGTTGGGGATAGTTCCATTAGCATTATTATACAGTGGTACTATCTTGGTTTAATCCATATCAGGCTAATCATACAACTTTCAAGTTTGGCAATTAGTATGCTCCAAATGTAGCGATCGTCACGGTGGAATGACCCTACAGACGTCAAAATTGAAGACTGTATATCCGGCTGGTATATAAATAAACAAAAATAGTCTCAATTGCAGATGAGCCTTTACTTACAGCATAGGCATAGCATGGATGTGTGCAGGAATATCAATATACAGCCTGTACTGCGCTCATTTAAATCCGCTAAAATTGTACTACTCCTACGATACACAATACTTAATTCAGCCATAACCTTTTCGGAGCTACCCATCCCTATAACTATACTCTAATGCGGGATCTCGGTTTCACAAAACGAATTAACTCAGTAACGCCTAGAATAACCCTTGATTTTCCGTAACAAGATCACTGGTAATGCCGTCCAAAAATGGATAGTATGCGTTACTAGGCTAAAAGCCTTAAATTTACCTTGTTAGTTAGCATAGAGTTAAACAGTACAAAACACAAGTTGTACGTCTGAATTGAGCCCATTAGTGTACAGTGGCCGCAAAAACATAGCTTATCCCTAGGCTGCAGAAACAAAATGTTTTTGCAGAATTCGCTCATAACTTTATTTTCGCATTCCCCGCCATATGAGAGGAGAGAGAAGGGTGGTATGACGTGTGGTGCTTCACCCCGGCGCCACACACACAAATCCCCGCTACACAGTCAATCTGTGATCTATCAGAGCTCGAGCAGAGTACACGTTTGTTGTGCTGGTCCACGGGCCTCTACTTTCCTACCTGTTCACTAATTTTAGCACCATACTAAAAACCACCACGGCCCCACAATGGGTTGGAAGAAAGTAACCATTCAAGAAAAGACTCGGGCCGTCACCCTAATCGCGCAGGGAGTGCCGGTGAACCGCGTAACTGTCGAACTGAATATCAACTTAGTGTCCTTCTTCAAGCTTAAAAAATCAGCTGCCGCACTCCGTGCTTGGACCATACCTCCACGCAAAGTGGGATGTGGGCGGCAGCATAGTCGCGGCAGGGAGTGCGGCAGCTCATTTTTTAAGCTTGAAGAGGGGCACTCGGCTGACATCGAGTTCGACAGTTACGCGGCCCACCGGCACCCCCCGCTCGTTTAGAGTGACGGTCAGAATCTTTTCTTCAATGGTAAGCTTCTTCCGACCCATTGTGATGGCATGGTGGTTTTTGGTAGGGTGCCAAAATAAGTAAATAGGTAGGAAAGCAGAGGCTTGTGGACTAGCGCAACATACGTGTGCTCTGCTCGAGCTGTGATAGATCGTAGGCTGACTGTGCAGCGGGGATTGTGTGTCGCGCTAGGGTGAAGCAACACACGTCATACCACCCTTCTCTTTCCTCTCATATGGCGGGGAATGCGAAAATAGAGTTATTGGCGGATCATGCGATAACTTTGTTTTTGCGGCACAGGGGTAAACTTTGTTTTTGCCACCACTGTGTAGACTGTTCATTTTTTAGGACGGCATACTAGCAGCGTTATTGTGAAGAGAAATAAATTTTTACTCTAGACGTCAGTGGGTTGCGAATGAACTACAGTATAGCAGGGACTGGTAACTTGTGGCTTGCGACCCAGATGTGACTATGACTACACTTGCCTTCTCAGATTTTTGGTGTCTTGCTTAAAAAAATAAATAAAACTACGCAATAGTTGTATTCGGTGTTTAAGACAATTGCATTGCTCTCATAGAAATCCATTTAAAATATTTAACATTCTTCAGATCCCTGAGTTGCATAGATACAAAAACTCACAACTTTGGAGGGCGAGCATGCACGCTGGACGCGAGCAGGATGATGGAATCCTACAGGGAAGTCAGGCCCATGAGTGGAGAGTGTCTGCACGGAGATGCACAACATTAAAGTGGCAATCTCAGAAATTTCTAAAGGGAAGAATTTTCGCAAGTTTTCTTCTTTCTACTACTTAAAAACTCAGCGCTAAAGAAGTAAATAATAAGAAGATTGTTATAGAGTCATATTGCTCTCCTTTAAGCGAAGCCAGTCGGTATAGGTACTTAGTAACAAGCACAAGTTCGCTGTTGATGCGTACGACCATCATAATGCTCCAGGATTTCATGTTTCCAATGCATTTGTTTTGACAAAAAAAAGACACAGTTGATTAGACACAGCTGGCAATACAGCAACCAATAGGCCCATTTGCAGGAGTAGCAGAACCGAAGCCCCGGCCCTCTCCGAGCTATTGACTTCATGTCAAGATTAAAAAATCAGAAGCCTAACGGAAAACCGTAGCTAGAGGGTGACTGTGCAGACACGTTAAGTTAGATTGAGAATGAAAAATACGAGAATTTCCCACATGATCACTCATAAGTAGAGATTGAAATTTTAAGATATCTAGAATTAGTTGGCTGGACGCTGACTTCTAAAAGGCAAACATATTTTCAGGGTTATTCAGGTGAGACAAGTTAGATGCAGTGCGGTCACTCAAGTTCATGAATTGATTCCTTTATATAGAGAGAAAAAAACATGCGCGACCATCTGAGACAGATGGCATTGTGCCATTCTTTGTAGTTCCTGGTATTTTAAGCCAGGATGGACTGACCCAGTTTGACTGAAAGAAGTGTGAACATTTTGTTAAATAAAAAAAATCATAAAACTGGCTTAGAGCGAGTACAATTTAGAATTAGTTTAACGGCCATGGAGAGCTACCGTAATATAAGACCACCAAGGGCGTGTTCGTTGAGCGCTGAAATTAAGTCTTCGGGTTTTGACTTGTCCGAAACTTTAGACAGAAGCTGTGCATTTGTCACTTTGAAACGAGTTGCAAGTGTTAGAAACAAACCGATTACATTGAGGTTACTCGAAACATTAATTTACAGAGCAAGGTTCAATTTCTGGAAGTCTCAAGGCCAAATCGATTGAGGGTCAATGCGTGAAACTCACTCAATTCAGCAGCTCAAAGCCAGCGCACCCTCCTGAAGTTTCATACAAGTTAAGCCTCGAAGGCTTAATTGTGGCGCCTAATCGAACATGTTACTCTAAAGTAACCGAAGAATTAAGTCTAAAATTCATTCATTATTACAGGCATAATTAACTTGAAACCTGAGTGCGTCCTACACGAAATCCTGCGAACCTGAAGCATATCCTGCGGCTCAGTCTCACCTCTCAGTAAGTGTGGCGGCGCTGCTCGTGTATTCAGTGAGGCGAGGGATTGGAGGCAGATCCTCGTCCTGTATTTAAGACATCTGAAATAAAAACACAGAGCGTGCATGTATTCTGAATTCATGCGGGAAGAAAATAATACGTTAGTATGAGCCTTCCTAACCACAACAGTGACAACCCGGCGTTTCGAGATAGAAATCGGGAAGGGGCATTAGGGGCAAATGACCCTTCCAGAGCAGGAATTTAGGTTAGGAGTCATTTAATACCAACATTCCTCTCTCACGGGGTAAACTTGTATTGAACGCCTCCCAAATACCTGAGGGGGGACATTTGCCCTTATGACTCCGCTACATCCGCCCATCCCTGAAATGACCGAATGATTCATGGATTAGATTAGATTAGATTAGATAGGCGGCAGTAGACGAACCAAGAGGCCCATTCCCAAAGAGACACCGGGACTAATACCCCGGCTTCTTTGAGCTAAATGGAGTATCCTGAAGTATGTAAAAATGAAAACGTAAGCATGAAATGCTGTGTGAATGAATAACCAGTTGGCAAGAGAAGAGGAACACAATGAAGATTGTCACTAAGAGTAAAAAAAGGAAGGAAATACATAACGTACAGAAAAAAAGATGTTCTGAAGGCCTAGCTTAATTAAGCCAAGGTTCTTTTTGGCGTGCCGCTTGGTGTGAGACTAACGTAAGCACAAGAGGTGCGAGCCTAACTAACCTAACTAGATCGGTGCCATTTCCTAACTGTTCCGTGCTGTCTGGTGTCTCACTCTGGTTAGGTGCGCCCCAAAAAACTATCCACAGTTTAATATACAAAATTTATGTCGTCAGACAGTATTCAAAGCTGTCGTGCAACTGTTGTAGTATACGTACAAAGTTCTTCAATTAAGTTGTACTATTTCAGTGCGACGTGCATCAAAGGCGCTCCGCAAGTATAAAACGTTAAGAAACCACTGACTAAATGCCGATGCCACTCACGCTAGCCAAAAGAACGAGCATCCGAGTGTTGAGCACCGAATCGTCGTCTAAAAACTTGTACACTCCCACTTGTGCGCAAAATGCTAGGATAGAGCATGCAGCACTTTTGTCCTTGATGCACTGATCAAACGCTCAAAATTTTGTCAATAAACCGCCACCACAGACATCTACCGGCGTTTAAATCGTTCAGTTCATTTTCGGAGTCGAACAGCTAATTATTTTCAAGATATTTTATCATAGAATTAGACTTAATATTACTTTCGAAGGCAATGGGTAGCATCCATTATATTATTCTGGGTTAATATTCGTCTCATCCCCCATTCAAGTAATGGGACGAGAAAGCGATTCTAGCTCAATTACGGCATGCTAAAAACGAAAATTTCATCCATTTTTAGGCGGAAATTCAAAGCGGGCCTACCCTTACCAAACCTGCCCGAAATTATGAAGGGGTTTATGCCTAACTACCCGACCGTACGGCCTAATTAGGGGTTAACCTGAAAGGGTTTATACCTAACTACCAGACGGTACCGCCTAAAAGGGGGTGAATCTGAAGGGGTTTATGCCCAACTACCAGAGATAGGACTACCGAATGAAATTCGGTATTTCGGTATTTTCATCTACCGAAATACCAAATCTTTTCTAAATCTTTTACCGATACTGAATGGATATACCGAATGACTTTCTTCGGTACATTTGAATTTCCCGGGCCGACAAAAGAAGCTTCTTAGCCCCATATGACCCACCGTCTTTCCTGGAAGACATTGGGAATATCCCATTGATTTTCGTTCAGTTCAGCTTTTTCACGCTGTATTGCACTTCATTGAAGAGAAAAGATACTGCGCTGTGAGAATAGGGCGTAGTGTCTCATAATGTTTTAACTCACTCAAGTGTCACGTCCTTCCGAAGTTAGTGCAGCGTGAACGCCAGTGAGTGATCATACACTCTACATATTTCTGTTAACTTCTTTGCTAATCGTGAATATAGAGTGACACAATAATTCATGCACGTGTAAAAACGTATCAGCATTCCTTAGAAGAAAACTTATAATAAAAATTGTTTTATAAAGTGATAGGAGTAAATTTTCTAGTATCCTTCATGTAAGGCAGTGGGCTGTTTCGCCAAAACTTACATGTAAGCAATGGTTCCACAAGGATTTTATACTACCTCGTCCATATGCTGCATTGCAGGAGTAGTTGCTAAACAAACAGCTAGCTGCCGATGATGATGTTGAAGGTGCTTCTATTACAATTGAACTGGGAGAGTTTATTATGAAGTTCACTTATCTTGATTTATGAATTTATTATTTGGTATTAATAAGTATGAGCAATGCATTAGCACATTAAATTTTTCTGAGGAGTTCTGGAACATCATTGCAGATTTATTCTGTTGAAACTAATGGTACCTCTTCTAGTAGAATAATTTTCCTCTCAAAGCTTCAATATTGTGTTTACCATTGTTTGCACATTTCAAATATTATAAAGTTTATTTGTGAATTATCATTACATATGAATAACTATGAGCGATGCATCAGCGCGTTTCTGATGAGTTCTGGAACATTATTGCAGATTGCATCACCCTAATACATATATGTATAAGGAGTTTTTCGAAATCTACATGCCCGGTGGGCATGTTTCCTCTGTTTTATAAGCAGCTTACTGGCATTCTTGCCCCTAAGCTAGAAGTGATTTTTCTGCACCTGATACGGTTAGGAAATTTTCCCCGTTGTGGGCATACTGAGACCTATGTGTTCGCGAAATTGGTCGCTTGTACGCTTGCTCGTTTTACCGAGGTTATGGGCTTGCTTTTGACCCGGTGCTGATGTAAAGAGCTACACCGGTGCTGCTATCTGATCTGATCTTGCTGCTTGCTGGTCAGTTTGGGTTGTTCTGCGCCTTGTTGTCGGTGCCACACCATTTACAGTCTGCACTGGATTATCGGTCTGAGGCACGCCTTGTAGAGTTGGACTTTAGCTCGGCGTTTGATAGGGTAAACCACAGGAGTGTATTATACAAGCTGGAGTCGGTTGGTGTGGGTGGTAGGGTTCTGTCAATCATTCGTAATTTTGTTTCGGAGCGAACGCAGAGTGTGTCTGTTGACGGCATTTTGAGTGCCTCAGTCACGGTGGAGTCTGGCGTCCCTCATGGTAGCGTGCTTAGCCCGTTATTGTTGTTGTTCGTTCTGTATACTAGTGACATGTTCTCTTCGCTGGAAAACACGATGATGAACTATGCCGACGATTCCACTTTTATAGCAGTGATGCCTGCTCCCTGCATGCGCAACGCTGTCGCCCAGTCTCTGAATAGGAATTTGTCACTCATTTGTGCATAGTGCTCGGTCTGGAGTATGAAACTGAATGCCAGTAAGGCCAATTTTATGATTGTGAATCGGTTTCGGACACTTGTACCCCAGCATCCACATCTGGAGAGAGATGGCACTTTGCTTCAGGGGTCTAGCTCCTTGGTGATTCTTGTTGTTGTCTTTGATGAGAAGCTTACTTTTCAGCCGAATATTAGGAAACTGGTGCCACGTGCTTCTAGTAAGATTGGGATCCTGTGTTTGGCGACAGTGAGGTTGCCCGCAGATTCTTTTATGCTTTTTTGCTGCCTGTGTTGTGTTAGAGTATCGCTCACCGGTCTGGGCTTCAGCAGCTGACAGTCACTTACGTCTGTTGGAGCGACTCGTTAGTTTGGCCAGCAGGCTGTGCGCAGACAATAATCTGGTGAAACTGTCCCACAGGCGAGGGGTAGCCGAACTCTGTACGTTTTATAAGGTGTACAATAATGAGAGACATTGGTTGCATTCTTCTGTCCCCGCCCTCAAAGTCTCAGGAGAATTACACGTGCTGCGGTCGGTCCGCACTCTTTCACGTCAGAGAATGTTAGGTGCCGAACTAACTAATCAGTTCGGTCGGTTTGGAACTCATTGCCGGCATCGGCTTTCGGTCGTGTTGGCTTGCAGGCGTTTAAGTCAGCTGTAAATGGCTTTCTGTTAGATTTCCTTCAGCAGCATTTCGGGCTTCCCGGTGTTGGGGGCTCGGGAACGAAGTTTTATTAACAATACCGAACCAAATACCGAAAAACTACCGAATCATTCGGTATATTTTTGGAAAAATACCGAACCGAATGAACCGTTTTTTAACTACCGAAAACCGATACGGCGGTACAGAATAAATACCGAATTCCAGTTCTGCTAACTACCCAACAGTACGGACTAAAGAGCGGCGACTATGGGCTTTTTCGCATGTAACCTTCCTTACCAAAGCAGCAGTGCGCGAAAACGGTTTAATTAGGAAGCTGAAAAGACAAAAATTTGATAAAAGAAGACAGAATTTCCACAAATAAAGACATATGTATTTTAAATCATCTATTTTCAGCGATTCAAAATATATTAATATAATTCTGAAGTTGAAGTGGGGATAAACGATTATTAAGCGTATTCTGCTTGTTAGATGTATTTTTGCCATGGTGTTCAGTTCGTAGCCATGACAACGTCGTTTAGATGAACGGAACTCGACGTCTGTTGACCATCGGACCACTCTCACGGGTGAATAGGGAGGTGCGGTTTTGCGCAAAATATTTTGCGAGAGTTTCTTCAGCTTTTTGCTAGCGTATGTCACAGCCATTATATAAGGTCTCTAGCATATTCTTTGATCCCTGAGAGGTTTAAACATGTGTGCATTGATAAAACGCTCGAGCATTTTTACCTCCGCCAAGAAGATTATGTTTTCATCAAATTTGTCTGTCTTTGTTTGATTGCTTGTCAGCAAGATGACTCAAAAAGTTATAGACGGATCTTAACGAAGTTTACAAAGATTGTTAGGTATGTTAGCAGAGATAGATGATTACCTTTTGGTGAAACTCCTTTTATCCGGTTATTTGTTTGATTCTTTTTTCTAATGACCAAATTTTTGGGGGCGATCTGTTGGTTCGTTTGTTTCTTTGTCTCTGGGATGATTTTTTGTTTATAAACAAAATAACTCAAAAAGCTATGAACGGATCTTTATGAGATTAACAGGAATTGTTAGAAATGTTGAAAGAGAAATGCTTAAATTTTAGTAGTGATCTGTTTGTTTGTGTATTTAACTAATGTTTGTATGAATGTGTTAGCAACATAACTCAAAAACTTATCTGCGGAACTTAGAGAAAATTACGGAAGGTGTTATTACTGTCAAAAAAACACCAGCGATTAGATTTTGGTTCTGATACAACTGAAATCAGAGCTTCAGTACCCCTGTGAATGTTTTGTTACCATTGCCTTACTTGCCGGAGGTATGCGCTTTCAGAGCGCTTTAGTCTCTATCTTAGTATTTGCTTGAGCATAACTCCTAAAACTACGGGCGGATCTTCAAGAAAATTACAGAAGCTATTAAAAAGCCTGGTAAAACTGTCAAAAAGCAAAAATGACCGAATTTCGGAGATGATGAAAATGAAATGCTACTTTTAGGACCAATTTGAATTTTCGTTAACATTGCCTTGCTTGGTGAAAGTATGCGCCCTCAGAGTGCTCTAGCTTCAAAACATAATCTTAGGCTGGATTACGTTCACGATCATCACTTGAATAAGCGTCCACCGAGGCTGGTGACAGCCCAGGTAATGTATTTTTTTCTGCAAATTATTATCCAACTCTGTTGTAGTATTGCCGGTTGAAGCTGACTGCCCACTTTCGACTTTCGTTGGTGCTAGCAGCCTATAGCCAACGCAACTAATCAGATTGCGTTGTCCTGACCGGGACTTCAGTTTAACGTCTGAGGACATTGTGCTCTATTTAATCAATTATAAATCTTCATGACTTCAAACTATTTAAAACTAGGAGCGATAATTGAAAGTCCGTCATTAGCAATTGCTATTAAAGCGATGAGATTTTCAACTAGTTTTTGAACAGTTGACTTTTAAGCAGGTCTAAGGTCGTACCGCGGCAACGTAAACGGATGATGTGAGTGGACTCAAGGACGCTAGCGCCAACACAAATCGTAAGTGAGCAGTCTGCTTTAAGCCCGGTTCTCACTCAACAACTCTAGGTATTTGGCACTAACAGCCTGAAGCCAACTCAACTAATCCAACTGCGCTGTTGTTGCCGTGATTTCAGCATACATCCATGAACAAAGTGCTCTAATCAAATACAAATCAAGCCATGAAGGCTTAACTTCGGGGCTCAGTCTAACACTCACTTACTTTGTTATTTGAAATCTGCAGTCGAGTCTGATCTATCACGTCCCGTTCTCAATTAATCCCGTGCTGTTCCCATCATAATTGCCTCAGGGCTATTCTTCACAAACGACTAGTGGGATCATTTGTAGACGCTTCAGGTAAAATGGTATTTCTACACGAGAATGTCAAGCACGAATATCTAAACAACCTGACGTGCTAGTCAAGTTTCATTGGCAGGTCATGTGGTGAATTGGCAGAAATTGTTAAATTTACAGCTAGAAAAAATTCAAATCGATGTATTTATTATTATTTTAAGCTTGTCAAATATTGTTTCATTTAGCTTCAATTAAGGTGTCGCACACTGCTTGTTGCATTAGCCCACTGATATTTTCAGATCCGTTTGACCCTAAATTTTATTACCCCGCCAAGGAGTTTATATTTTTGCTGGGTTTTGTCCGTTTTATCTGTCTGTCAGTCTCTCTATCTGTCTGTCTCTCTGTCTGTCTGTCTGTCTGTCTGTCTATTAGCAACATTGCTCAAAGCGTTATGGACAGATCATGAATTAACAGGAACCGTTAGCAATGTTACGAGACACAGATGATTAAATTTTGGTGATGAACTGGAAAATAATCCCGAATTCTGGAAGATTTTGAAAGTTGCGTTCGCATTAGATTACTTAGAGGCAGTCTACAATCGCTCAAATGTAATTCCGACTATAAAAATGGCCTTCCGGCTGATGCATTACATTATAATGAATAGTGCGTTTGTTTTGAGGCTCCCTCGACACAACACGCTATTTCAAGTGAGGAAAGGCTATTCTGTATAGCATATCGACAGAAGCATGGAGGCCATGCACGAGGGTGATCCCACACGGGGATCTACGCGCATGGGCACAACAAAGCGAGAAAAATGAGGAAAAACAAGAAAAACGTCAACAGAAAGAGTATGAAAATAGAAGGAAGAAAAGTGTGGGTGCGAATAAAAGAGATTCAGACGGTCTAATTCAAGGGAAAGTACCTCTAACGGAGGGTGCACACTACCGCAAAAATTGCCTGGTCGCTCACCCCGTCATGACAACCTACTGCGTTTGAACGTCAAGCTTAAACTGTGCTTCATTGTAAATTTAGAGCTTAAATTAACTCAGAAGTGGGAGATTTACTCCAAGTGTTACCACTGTGGCTTGTTATAGCGTACAAAGTGCAAAAGTGACTCTTATTTTAGATATTAAGTGGTATAGCAACATAATATGCGTGCAAACCCAAGCCTTGCTCGCAGCAACGTAATCGGATGTAGAACTGTGTGACGGCGCAATTTTTGCTCAAGTGTCCAACCGCCATGAACTACCCTTGCGAGCGCAACTACCTCACAACAACATACCTAGCATGGGCGATTATATGAGCTCATTTGGATAACTTCAGTTTGGATTCGTTCAGAAAACAGTGTATTTCGGTGAGGGGGTAGGGGAAGGGACGGGTCGTTAAATTTTCTGTCAAAATGGCGCAATATTTTTTGATGACCCGCGGTCGGCTGCAGCCGCACTTACTCCTCTGCGCTCAGTGGGCCTATAACCGCAGCAAAAAAGAGTGCGTGTGGAAGTCATGCGGTCAGGTTGACTCTATATACCTTTACTTTTACCGTCGACTGGCTCAGCTCGCCAAAGTTGAATTAAGGTGAAGCCACTTTACTCGATTTTTGCGGAACTTCAGATAGGTACATTGGCATCGCACCTGCTGGACTGAGTTCCATGGCATAACCCTAAATCCATTACTCATAACTTTCAAATACTCCAGCTTTCTTCGTAAACTCAAGTTTATTGACGTTTCGATTGTAGTCGGGCAGCTGTTAACACCTATAATAGAATCAAAAGTGGCGAAACAAATGTTCCCTTCTGAAGCTCCAGGAGAGTCAATGACACCCATCAATGGTAGGTACTTAAGATGACAATCTTAAGGTAACACTTTTTGTCTTTCTGCTGTCTGTTTCATGATTTGCAAATACGCTTCTATCGCTTGGGTACGGGGCGTGAAACTCTCCTATAAATCATGGCTAGTATGTTTAGTTTAACATTGAAGTAAGAGCCCAGTCAGCCGTGTCCCTGGCCTGGCCCAGTAGTAGGGCAAGGTCGGCTTAAGTCAAAACTGTCAACGCGTAAAATTGTCTCAGAAGAATAATGAAGTCTCGCTCGAGTTTCGTCGATAATTATCGACTGAGCTCCACTGACAATCGCATCTGTCTTCTGGCAGGTGCTGCTTCAGTTGCCTGGGGTATAATTAGAACCTGCTCGCACTATTTTGCAATAGTGCTGCCCACAAATCAGTATCCATTTTCCGCATTGTTGCAAGACGAACTTAAAGCGAGTTCGATTGGGTCATCGCCTGCGAATAGTCTAATACGTTTGCCGTAACTTTTCGAAGGAATTTAAGGGGGTGAATCCACAGATTTTGGTCAAAATTATCATTTTTATTGCTGAAAAAGGATCCACAGGTAGGGGGCTTTTGTGTCCCAAATTTTCATTGGGCTACGGGTACTAGAACCCCACCAAAAAGGGGCCCAAAGGCGGGTGGGGTGAAAATTATGTTTTGAAATTTACAGGTAAGAAATGTAAAATATATGCATTCAAATCATTTCTAGATGATAACACAACATGAATACAGCATTTAAATTTCATCCATAGTGTAAGGAGTGTATTTATATGACATTTCTCCACAATGTGTTACTTTTTTTGCTTCTCCTATACAATTTGATATTTTCACCTAAAAATGAATAGAAATTAATAAGTTTTCTTGCTAAAAAAAAGACAGTTTTCGAGTCCTTGAAAGATTCTTGATAAATAGAGATTTTTTATTTTTTAGCCTTTATTACTTTTTTATCACAATTCAAAATCGAAAATTTTAAATTTTTCTGAAAAATTTAGTCAATGCTCAAAAATTTCACATCAAAAGAAAACTGTGAGGAAATGAAAGATCCGGCTATATTAGTTAGTTAGGAATGTTGCAAGATTCTAAAACTGTCTGGGTTTTTGTTTTAGCATAAAAACTCGTAGACTTCTATTCTTTTGGTATTTCAGTAAAAAAACACATTTTTATCTATTTTCTCGAAAACTGAGGTCAAAATCGAAACAGTTCCCAGGGAAAAATGTGTTTCTTTTTCAAAATAACGTATACTGTGAAAACATCAAAAGAGTCGGCAAAGTGACCAGCAAAGTGGTTTAAAATTCTTGTGTTTGAATGGGGGTTATGATAAAAACATACTTCAGGCTTTGCTAAATACCTTTATTTGAGAGTAGATGCTGCTTAATATCTTTCCAACCAATCATTTGTGCGTGTTGTGGTGGTAAAACTGTTTTTCAATAAAACTGTCTACAAGAATCACTAGGCTATATGTCAAATTTCAAAATAAACTTTGCATTTTTGTAAATTTTTACCTTATTTCTCGACGCTCCGCCGTTACCTTAAGCTAGAGCAAGAACATATAAGCTGCATTTTTGCCAAAGTATTGTTTTCAAGGAATTTCAATCTTTATTATTTATATTTTTCATGTATTGCAGTCATATGTAGTAAAAAGTATCTAGCATTTCTGAAACTTACTGAAGTTCATGGATTTCAAATTCATTGCTTAATTGTTATTGATACGTTGTACAACAGAAGCCATGGTATAATAACGTAAAGGTAGCCCCACGCGCATGTCTGACTCCGCCCCTCTTGCTTGCTAACTTGCTAACCAACTGTGACGTCATCTGGAGACCCAAACTCGGTCGGTCACTATAGACAAAATGTTCAATTTTCGATTTATCATTTGATTCAACGGTCTTTCCTCAACCAGTTCAAATGCAATGTTGCGAAGCAAATATATAAACTATCTCAATAAATGTGTAATAAAGCGTGGCACGTACTTTATGTGTGGTTCATGTTCAGAAAAGAATTGAATGTTTAAAACACCCAGTCAAACAGTTTGACTATGATATTATTGACTCCCCCCCAAAAAAAAGCATTATCCTATTTTTGGTAATAAATTAGGGGGACTTCGTAAAGCTTCCTGTTCGAGCTTGTGTCGTCATCCTATAATCCGGTAATTCACATATAATACGTATGAGACACTCATTGGTGTAGATATGCAAGTTGTCGAGTTGGAAGCGATAGTGTCATTTCATGGAGAAATAATTTATAGCAAACCAATGGTATGCTAGCTATCGGTGCTTCAATTTAGGAAAGTTAGACTAATCAGTAGGTACAGTAGCTACGTAGCAACCGCTTTACGGCACTGTACTATAGTATGCAAATGCTTTGGTACAATGATATTAGTCTGAATATGCTCGGATATAGCTCCAGAGGATACAATTTTTAATGTATTGCTGCCTTTTATCTAACTTGTTGTAGTTATGCTCAAAGCCAATCTTTACTCACACCGCACGCAAAATTGTCGAGTCAATTCACTACAAAAACATACCGAACTACTGCACTCTGAGAGCGCCTACCTCCGCAAAGAAAGGCAACGGTAACGAAAAATTCAATTTGGCTCTGAAACTCTGTTTTTCATTGTATCAACTCCCAAATTATAATCATTTGTGCCCTTCGATGGTATTAACAGATTGTGCAATTTTTGTGAAGATCCTTTCATAACTTTTCTTTTTATGTTATGCTGCTAACAAACATTATGACAAACATGAGTCAAACATACAAGCGAACAAACCGAACAGCACAAAAATTTAATCATATATGTCTTTTAACATTAATAACAATTCCTATAAATTTCATAAAGATCCATTCATAATTCTCTGAGTTATTGTGCTAACAAGCATAAAATTAAAAACTGAGACGAACAAACGAACGAACCAACAGATCATTCCAAAAATATGGTCATTTCTTCTTTGTAATATACCTAACAACTCATGTAAATTTCATTAAAATTCGTCCAAAACTTTTTGAGTTATGGCATTGAGAAAAATGAGGCAAACAAACACACGGATAGACGGATCTTCACCAAAGGGTATCATCTGTTCCTCCTAACATACCTAACAATCCCTGTAAATTTCATCAAAATCTGTCCATAACTTTTTGAGTAATCTTGGTGACAGACAAAGTCGACGGAAACATAACCTTCTTGGTGGAAGTAATTATTATGTTTGCGCATAAATTTCTATCTTCAAGATATCTAAAAAGAGCCAATTTTCACTTCTCCCGTATCTTTAAGCCTAAAGTTACCTTCTTGCTTACATTACTTTTATAAACTCACGCACAAGAACAGCATTGGCCGAGCTTGAGGTCTCCAGGTGACGTTTCAGAGCGAGATGCGCAGCACAGTCGCAAACTGGTCAAGCGATGGGGCTACCTGTACGTTATAATACCATGAACAGACGCAGCTAGCAGATAGCTATGTCATCTAAGTGTTAGTGCGTACGTTTGTTCATAATTTCATAATAGTGACGTCAATCCAATAGCGTCACTCCTGCTGCAGTGAGGTATTTTGGGTAATTCCGCAATGCGTGACGCTATTGACTAGACGTCAAAGGTAAAGTCAACTTAGACCACCCCCTCACCTGTTAAAGCCACATGCACTGGTTTGTGCTGCGTGTGTAGGCCCACTGGCCCCAGATGAGTAAGTGTAGTCGACCTCGGGTCACCAAGAACTATAGCGCCAATTTGACGGAAGGAACAAGTGACCCGAGACACCACCACCCTCCTCATCTCTTAGGAAGGCAGTTCCACCACGGCGCCGTGCATGCACACACAACTGCCGAGTCAGCACACCAAGATCTGCAAAGAGCTCGCTGCCTGGCTGGGCATCGAACCGCGAGCGATACAAGGTGTTAGAGCTGAGAACGGAAGCATGCTGCGGCACTCTTATGTAAGGGATCACTCTTATAAAGTTATGTGCAAAGGTATGCACAGCCACTTAGATCTTATACACATAACTAGGTATCTTTGGTCAATGAGCTGTGACAATAGAAGGATTTAAAACTTGTTGAAACGAGGGGTACATGCCACCAACTTTTGAAAATGTATTAAAGTCTACGGATATCGATCATCACTGTTTATTTACTGGTAATTATTTTCAATGGTAGAATTTAAAAGTTGCCGAGCCGAATATCTAAAGGAATTTGCTAGGGGAATCTCTGAGACGGTGCTAATTTCTCAATTAAACATGAATTTACTAACCATTTTGTCGCGAAAACTTGTGGTTAAAATTTACATGTTACTCCTAAAGCCTGTTATGGGAATTGTGAAGCGAAGTCTCACATTCACTTCTGGCCGTTGAGTTAACAGCTCATATGGTAATTACCTCCGCCAAGGAAGTTATGCTTTCGTCGGATTTGTCTGTTTGGCTCTTTGTCTGTCTATTAACCAAGACAACACAATAAGTTATGGACGGATTTTGACGAAGTTTACAGGGATTGTTAGTTATGTAACTAAAAACAGAAGATTAACTTTTGGTGAAGGTCCGTCCATCCGTTTGTTTATTTGTCTACCTCATTTTTCTCAATGCCATAACCCAAAAAGTCATGGACGAATCTTGATGAAATTTATATGAGTTGTTAGGTATATGACGAAGAGTAAATGACCAAATTTTTGGGGTGATCTGTTTGTTCGGTCGTTTGTTACTGTTTCTAATTTTATGCTTGTTAGCATAATAACTCAAAAAATAATAAATGAATTTTTATGAAATTTATACGAGTTGTTAGTAATGTTAAAAGACAAAAATGATTAAATTTTGGTGCAGAACGGTTGGTTCGTTTGTATGTTTGACTTACGTTTGCTATAATGTTTGTTAGTAGCATAACGCCAAAAGTTACGAACGGATCTTCACGAAAATTGTATAAGCTGTTAATACTATCAAAGGGCACAAATAATTAGATTTTGGAGTTGATACAAAGAAAATTGTGGTTTCAAAGCCAAATTGAATTTTCGTCACCATTGCCTCGCTTGGTGGAGGTATGCGCTCTCAGAGTGCTCTAGTTTCCCTTGTTCTTCCCTCTGTTTCTGTCTAAAAGAGAAGTTCCAGCACAGACATTTGAGTAGTGCAGCTCAGAGTAAAGTTCAGAACAGGAAGCACACTATCGCAAAAACTGCTCAGTCTCTAAACTTTCGCTTCGACCGTCACGGTGCCGTGACTACTACTAATGGCGCTTGAATGTCTCGCTAAAAATAGGCGTCATTGCAACTTTAAACTAACTTAAAAGTAGTAGGTATTCTCAAAGCTTGACCATTGCTGCTTGTTAGGCTTAGACCCATCCTGCTGAAATCGCTCTTCGGGCAGCTTTTCACTAAATTTGGTTAAGCATATGTTGGCGAAATGACACTGTCGGCAACTTTTGCTTCGCTTCTGCATCGGGCTTGAGTATTCAGCGAATAGTATTTTGTTGGGTCCACGACCTACATCAAGAAAGAAATTTGTTTTTCGAATTTGAACTAGAACTTGAAACATGTATACCATATTTGTGAAAATTTTGTGCTGTCTCCGGAATTACACACTATGGCCTAACACGGCAACACTTAACAAACTCTGAAAGCCCCAGAACAGACAGTGCCCTCAGACTGTAGAAACACGCAGCCCTGTCTCCTATATATCCTCGCTTTCGCTTTGCTTTTGCGAGCTGTAGGTAGATTTTCAAGACCTTGTTAAAATTTTCTCTGACGATACGCATTCATGACTGTTATTCTACGGATTTCATAAAGCCGAGTTCACACGTCGTTCTTCTCGACGCGTTTATTCAACCACGCAAGCGACTGTTTTGTAGCGTCATTGTCAAAGTAAAGGCAAAGTCAACTTTGACCGCACCCTCAACTGAGAGTCACACATGCACTGGTTTGTGCTGCAGATATAGGCCCACTGACCCCAGAGGAGTAAGTGCGGCTGCAGTCGATCACGGGTCATCAAGAACTATGGAGCCAATTTCACGGAAGATTCAAATAACCCGCGACCCACCCCAACCTCCTCATCTCTGCAGAAGGCAAGTTCCACCACGGCGCAGTGCATGCCCACAACTGTCGAGTCAGCACATCTAGACCAGCGAAAAGCTCGCGTGCCTGGGTTGGCCTCAAACGAGCGACACAAGGATTGCCGCCAAAAGTTATAAGAACGTTAATCGTCCAATCAGTTTTCCCTGCGAACTCGCCCTAACGTAGCGGTACGCTCAATAGCCGATGGTAAAAGAGTATATTCGTTGGCCTAAGACGATCTAGATCATCTGAACCCAGAGTTATTGACTTTACAACATTGTAGGACTTACTGAATCGTTTACTTACAAGATCTCCAGTTTCCGAGTAAAACGCGCCCGTACTTGTAACTGCAAAATGTTATGCGAAAGTCTTTGTGCGGATGGCCAATGAGAGAGTTCATTGCATTCTACTTGGGCTCCCACGCATCAAGGGGACCCGACAACCCCAGGGGGCTCGTGTAGGTTACCTCAGTCATTAGCTAAGCCTTCGGGACGTCTATCTTTTGTGCCCACTTTGCTTCCTTCAGGACTTCATACTCCTACTTGCTCATGGTTTATTGTGTTCTTCCTCTTCTTTCCCGACTTGCTGTTTCCATGCGCGTCGATCTTGTGTGGGAACATCTTCGTGCATGGGTTCCCCGTTTCTATCGACATACTACATGTCCCTTGCTCTTTCCTCTGCGACATTGTTCCGCTAGGAAACAGAGGCTTAAACTTTCTAACTATAACTAATTAACTAACTAAGACCAAGGGGTGCTTGATCTTCGGAAATGAACGTACAAATGGTAACTGTGAGATACAAAACGGGCCGGGCTTGACATATACGTATTGATCTACATAGATAAATTTGGGCCCTGATTTACTCAGCCTAAACTTGCCTGAAACTGCAATGCTGGGATTCACCACATTGAACTGCGTTTGTGCAGTAATCGTTAACCAATTGCGCTTGAAAAGGTAGAAATTCAGCAGGCTCAGTTCCTGGCCGTTTCATGGCAATGGCTTATTGCAAAAACTGTTCGTTCACAGCGGATAAACCAAAGCTGAGGATTGAAGTTCCGGACAAATGAAGCTAATCGGAGTGAATTATCTCTATTGCAGTGAACCAAGCGAATGCGCCCAATGTTATACAAGCACGCCTTATATCAGTTTTCATGCAGTGAAACCAAGTTCTATTTACTCCATTATTTCGTGAGTATAATATCTCGTAGAACAATTTCGCTTCTGTTGAAGATAAAAAAGTTTGAAACTGTAGAGGATGTACGAAGAAACGTGATACAAGTGTACTTACATAAACCCACAGAGGAAGAACAATCATACCTAACATGTATTGTAACAAAGTTAAAAGAAACTATCAGTGACATATTTAACAGCACGTCGGTGCTCTGACAACATGCGGCGCGGACGGTGTCGGGTGAAATATCTTCACAACGGTGCCACAATAAAGACCCATTAGAGACCATGCCTTATTTTCAAGGATAGTCCTCGCCGTAAAGACCTAAGCTCCTAATTTGCTGACGCCAAGCTTCATAACTTTAAATCTCCGCAGGATTTGCCCGGTTTTGCAAAGTCTACTTACAGCTTCATTATTTCTCTTGGCGTGAATACATTATAATATGGTTAATTTCTGCAAAGTGAAGTATTTTATCTGGTACAATCGTTATCTACAGTTTTATCGGACATTTACAAAAACTAAATTTATGACGGAGAGTTAATAAAATAATGACTTGCTTACACAATAGATTGTTACATTACTTCGTCCCACCTAACAATTCTGGATTGATTCTACGTAGATAGCACGTCGTTTTTTGGTGTCTCAAGGTGCTGTGGACGGTGATCTGTAGACTGCAGATAACGTTATTAGCACGTTCTGACCAGCACATTGTGGGACAACGTTATGACAACCTCCATACCTGACGTTGTTATTATATCTGACGAAGACGTTGTCTTTCGACGTGCTGACAACGTTGATAACACGTACAACAGCAACACAACACAACCTTATGCCAATGAGCTCACAACGTTGATTTTACGTCGTGTGCTTCCAGGGGTACTTCAAAACAGATATTCGTGCACACACACACACACACAACTTAGAGTTCACTAAAGGCTTTATACACTGTAAGTTTTTCAGAGTGTTCACACATTCATCCACTAGTTCGAATGTTTTGTAGCGTCGTTGTCAACACAATTTCTTGTACGCCACAAAAAAAAAATCATTAAAATGTTAACCGTCAAATCAGTTTCCACGACTTGTGTTACTAGGGAAGTTACGGGTATCTCTACAAATTTCGAGTGCAATTAAACTCAGCAATCAGTACACTTTTTTTTCTCATTCTACGGCACAATAACACATTCGGACGGGTGGATGAGGGAACACGTTGAAGAGACTAACATGTACAATTGTACATATATCGGCCATTGAAGAATTATCAAAATGCTAGCCTCCAAGTTCTTATGCTTAGAAAAGATAGACAGTAAAATTTTGGTTTCTTTTTAAATTTTAGCTGAGGCCGAGCTCAGAAAGTTATGAATATTTATATTGATGAAACATACAACGCAACACATTTGAATGCTGCAAAGTATGAACTATAGGGAAAAAAACAACGTGTGAACCGTCCTTTAACAAGCAATGTTTGTGCTTTGTCGGACATGTTACTTGTCTTAAACCTTAGCTTCGATCGCATCATCTTTGGTGTGTTTATATCTTTATTGTGTTCTCGAGTCAGTTGCTGTCAATGTCTTCCTCAGCCGCAATAATGACAGCATTGTTTGCTTGTATGTGTCGGCCAGAAAAGAATAACACCATGAAGCGAAAAAAAACTAACGTGTGACTCGACTTGACGTTTGAAGGGCGCTGAATCGAGCAAGCGCAGTGTGTAAATTGGATTGAAGAGGTCAAAAAAAAAAAAAAAATGGGTGACGATGATGTCGTGACAAGCTTGATGTCAGATTGATATATATAAAGCTCTAGCGCTAAAAACAGGCTATATTTTTAGGTGATACAAGCTATGATGAATATCCTGCGTGAGTCATTTAAGTGCGTAAGAATCATACCGTACTGGCGTTCAGCAGGCTACAAACAGTATTTTCGCAGAGTATCTATTAGTTCCTGGGATATCATAAAAACTTTATTTTCAAAACTTTAATTAGCCATTAGCTGTTTCAAACTCATTTCGAAGGGAAATTAAGAACCTGTAATATTCTGAGTTTGACGAACACATATTCACCTTATTGTAACTCTAAATTAGCATCCATTCATGTCAGGAGCCGAGTAGAATTAAAAACTCAAAATATAAGTTAAACTACAGGTCACAAAATCTGGTCATTTATACCTTTTAACATTTCTAACAATTCCTGCGAATTTCATGAAGATCCGTCCATAACACTTTGAGTTGCCTCACTAAGACAACACGAGTAGAAAAGCGGTTGGATGGTATTGCACCAGAACTTAATCATCTGCTGCTCCTAACATACCTAACAATCCCTGCAAATTTCATGATGATCCGTCAATAACTTTTCAGTTATCTTGGTGACAGAGAGACAGACAAACTCTGACGAAAATATGACCTTCTTGGCGAAAGTAATAATATGCTTTACACTAATCAGAATTTCTATGCTCATTTTTGGATTTACGTCATGAAATAAGCAATATAGCAAAACTTTTAGATTAGCTGCTGATGATACCATAGAGTTTCAAATGAAAAAATGCAGTTCGCTAGTATTATTATATACTTATATATTTTATGGTATCTGGTGACGATCAGCGAACGGTTAAAGCGTTTTGATCAACACGGACTCAATCCACGTGAGTTATTCCCTTATCTACTAAAGTTGGTGCTTAACATGCTGAGTCTTTACGGCAACTTATGGCCCAGCATTGTCATCACTTTTTTTCACGTTGTGAAGGTTTCCCGTTCCTATTACTATTAACTACCGCCTATTTCGTGAACAAATTTGCCAAGGGAGTGTAAGACAGCAAGAGGTCTTACAGACCTCTTGCAGAAAGAAATCTCGTGCTAAGTTACAGCCGAACCTGAATTGAACAGTACCATATTCCTAGTATTTTCATTGATTAAATTTGACTTCCCAATCCAGCACACGTAATCGATACTTAGCGCACAGCTGTTCCTCTCGTTTTGTTCACTACACAAGTTTAACAATTATCTCGATGAACGTACATTTCAGTTTTAGACTCTTTGATTGCAGCGGCCGCGCCGCCTCTTCACATCACCCAGACAAAGGTAGGCATGCCGTGAGAACTACCTTCTTTGCTTTGTTTTTGCCTGCGGCAAAGCACGCGCTTGTCAGTTTTTATGCGATGACTCACCGCGACTGTTTGCTTCCCTTGCCCTTTATAGTGACTGTGCCTTGTTATTTTGTGACCCCACGCACCCGTCATTATTTTAACGGTAGATTATATGCAATTTATTGATATTTCTGAAAGTAGTTAAAAAGATATATAAAGCAGATGACACGATCAATATTTAAAACGCTACCTTGAAGATAACTGTCTTGTTTAAAGTAGAGAGTACTTTATATATATATATATATATATATATATATATATATATATATATATATATATATATATATATATACCTGTAGTTGGGCCGTAAAGAGC
>LQNS02278094.1:7938213-7948376 GCA_001587735.2 Parhyale hawaiensis | reverse complement strand
CGTATAGTGTCCTCTTATGTGAACAGGTGCATAGCTATTGCGTTGGCAGATTCCCGCTATACGCGTACCCTCCAAAAACGTATACCGAATACCGTATAGTATAGCTCTATGTGAACGCAGCCTTACTTAACCTGCCCGATATTATGAAGGGGTTTATGCTTAACAACCCGACCGTACGGCCTAAACAGGGGTGAATCTGAAGGGGTTTATGCCTAACTACAAGAGATGGGACTACCGAATGAATTTCGGTAGTACCGGCGGTATTTGTATCTACTGAAATACCAATTCTTTTCTGAATCTTCTACCGATACCGATACTGAATGGATCACCAAATGACTTTCTTCGGTACATTTGAATTTCCTGGGCCGACAAAGGATAGTTCTTAGCCCTATATGACCCACCGTCTTTCCTGGAAGACATTGGGAAAATCCCATTGATTTTCGTTCAGTTCAGCTTTTTCACGCTGTATTGCACTTCATTGAAGAGAAAAGATACTGCGCTGTGAAAATAGGGCGTAGTGTGTCATGTTTTAACTCACTCAAGTGTCAAGTCCTTCCGAGGTTAGTGCAGCGTGAACTGCCAGTGAGTGATCATACACTCCGCATATTTCTGTAAACTTCTTTGTTAATCGTGAATATAGAGTGCAACAATAATTCATGCACGTTGAAAAACGTATCAGCATTCATTAGAAGAAAACTTATAATAAAAATTGTTTTATAAAGTGATAGGAGTAAATTTTCTAGTGTCCTTCGTGTAATACAGTGGGCTGTTTCGCCAAAACTTTCATGTAAGCAATGGTTCCACCAGGATTCTATACTACCTCGTCCACATGCCGCATTGCAGGAGTAGTTGCTAAACAAACAGCTAGCTGCCGATGATGATACTGAAGATGCTTCTATTACAATTGAACTAGGAGAGTTTATTATGAAGTTCACTTATATTGATTTATGAGTTTATCATTTGGTATTAATAAGTATGAGCAATGCATTAGCACATTTTCTGAGGAGTTCTGGAACATTATTGTAGATTTATTCTGTTGAAACTAATGGTACCTCTTCTTGTAGAATAATTTTACTCTCAAAGCTTCAATATTGTGTTTACCACTGTTTGCACATTTCAAATATTATAACGTTCATTTATGAATTATCATTACATATGAATAACTATAAGCGATGCATCAGCGCGTTTCTGATGAGTTCTGCAAAATTATTGCAGATTGCATCACCCTAATATAATATATAGGAGTTTTTCGAAATCTACATGCCCGGTGGGCATGTTTCCTCTGTTTTATAAGCAGCTTACTGGCATGCTTGCCCCTAGCTAGCAGTGATTTTTCTGCACCTGATACTGTTAGGAAATTTTCCCCGTTGTGGGCATACTGGGACTATTACTCCCATTCCCGAAGAGTCTAGTGTCGCCCCATGTCGCCAACCACCGGGCCATTTACGTGACGCCCATTTTAACCTAAGTGTTACCTAAGTGTTCGAGAAATTGGTCGCTTGTACGCTTGCTCGTTTTACCGAGGTTATGGGCTTGCTGCTTGCTGGTCAGTTTGGGTTGTTCTGACGCCTTGTTGTCGCTGCCACACCATTTACAGTCTGCTCTGGATTATCGGTCTGAGGCACGCCTTGTAGAGTTGGACTTTAGCTCGGTGTTTGACAGGGTAAACCACAGGGGTGCATTATACAAACTGGAGTCGGTTGGTGTGGGTGGTAGGGTTCTGTCAATCATTCGCAATTTTGTTTCTGAGCTAGCGCATAGTGTGTGTTGACGGCATTTTGAGTGCCTCAGTCACTGTGGATTCTGGCGTCCCTCATGGTAGCGTGCTTGGCCCGTTGTTGTTGTTGTTCGTTCTGTATACGAGTGACATGTTCTCTTCGCTGGAAAACACGATGATGAATTATTTCGACGATTCCACTTTGATAGCAGTGATGCCTGCTCCCTGCATGCGTAACGCTGTCGCCCAGTCTCTGGATAGGAATTTGTCACTCATTAGTGCATAGTGCTCGGTCTGGAGTATGTAACTGAATGCCAGTATGACAAAGTTTATGATTGTCAATCGGTTTCGGGCACTTGTACCGCAGCATCCACATCTGGAGAGAGATGGCACTTTGCTTCAGAGGTCTAGCTCCTTGGTGATTCTTGTTGTTGTCTTTGATGAGAAGCTTACTTTTCAGCCGAATAGTAGGAGACTGGTGCCTCGTGCTTCTAGTAAGATTGGGATCCTGCGTAAGGTGAAATCTGTGTTTGGTGACAGTGAGGTTGTCCGCAGATGCTTTCATGATTTTTTGCTGCCTGTGTTGTGTTAGAGTATCGCTCACCGGTCTGGGCTTCAGCAGCTGACAGTCACTTACGTCTGTTGGAGCGACTTGTTAGTTCGGCCAGCAGGCTGTGCGTAGATAATAATCTGGTGAAACTGTCCCACAGGCGAGGGGGTAGCCGAACTCTGCATGCTTTATAAGGTGTACAATAATGAGAGGCATTGGTTGTATTCTTCTGTAACCAACCTCAAAGTCTCTAGGAGAATTACACGTGCTGCGGTCGGTCCGCACTCTTTCACGTCAGAGAATGTTAGGTGCCAAATTAACTAATCAGTTCGGTCGGTTTGGAACTCATTGTCGGCATCGGCTTTCGGTCGTGTTTGCTTGCAGGCGCTTAAGTCAGCTGTAAATGGCTTTCTGTTGGATTTCCTTCAGTAGCATTTCGGGCTTCCCGGTGTTGCAAGGTGCTTCATTTGGGTTATGCTTCCTGTCCGTGGGGGCCTAAGCCCAAAGTTTTATTAACCATACCGAACCAAATACCGAAAAACTACCGAATCATTCGGTATATCTTTGGAAAAATACCAAAAAACCGAACCGAATGACCCGTTTTTTAACTACCGAAAACCGATAAGGCGGTACAGAATAAATACCGAATCACAGTTCCGCCAACTACTCAACGGTACGGGCTAAAGAGCGGTGACTATGGGCTCTTTCGCATGTAACCTTCCTTACCAAAGCAGCAGTGCGCGAAAACGGTTTAATTAGGAAGCTGAAAAGACGAAAATTTGATAAAACAAGGCAGAATTTCCACAAATAAAGACCTATGTATTCTAAATCCTCTATTTTCAACGATTCAAAATATATTAATATAATTTTGAAGTTGAAGTGGGGGATAAACGATTATTATGCGTATTCTGCTTGTTAGATGTATTTTTGCCATGGTGTTCAGTCCGTAGCCATGACAACGTCGTTTAGATGAACGGAACTCGACGTCTGTTGACCATCGGACCACTCTCACGTGTGAATAGGGAGGTGCGGTTTTGCGCAAAATATTTTGCGAGAGTTTCTTCAGCTTTTTGCTAGCGTATGTCACAGCCATTATATAAGGTCTACAGTATATTCTTTGATCCCTGAGAGGTCAAAACATGTGTGCATTGATAAAACGCTCGAGCATTTTTACCTCCTCCGAGAAGATTATGTTTTCATCAAGTTTGTCTGTCTTTGTTTGATTGCTTGTCAGCAAGATGACTCAAAAAGTTATAGACGCATCTTGACGAAATTTACAGAGATTGTTAGGTACGTTAGCAGGGATAGATGATTAACTTTTGGTGAAACTCCGTTTATCCGTTTATTTGTTTAATTCTTTTTTCTAATGACCAAATTTTTGGGGGCGATCTGTTGGTTCGTTTGTTTCTTTGTCTCTGGGATGATTTTTTGTTTATAAACAAAACATCTCAAAAAGCTATGAACAGATCTTTATGAAATTTACAGGAATTGTTAGAATGTTGAAAGAGAAATGCTTAAATTTTAGTAGTGATCTGTTTGTTTGTGTATTTAACTAATGTTTGTATGAATGTTTGTTAGCAACATAACTCAAAAACTTATCAACGGAACTTAGAGAAAGTTACGGAAGCTGTTATTACTGTCAAAAAACACCAGCGATTAGATTTTGGTTCTGATACAACTGAAATCAGAGCTTCAGTACCCCTGTGAATGTTTTGTTACCATTGCCTTACTTGCCAGAGGTATGCGCTTTCAGAGTGCTCTAGTCTTTGTCTTAGCTTTGTCTTAGTATTTGCTAGAGCATAACTCCTAAAACTACGGGCGGATCTTCAAGAAAATCAGAAGCTATTAAAAAGCATGGTAAAACTGTCAAAAAGCAAAAATGACAGAATTTCGGAGATGATGAAAATGAAATGCTACTTTTAGGACCAATTTGAATTTTTCGTTAACATTGCCTCGCTTGGTGAAAGTATGCGCCCTCAGAGGGCTCTAGCTTCAAAACATAATCTTAGGCCGGATTACGTTCACGATCTTCACTTGAATAAGCGTCCACCGAGGCTGGTCTGGTGACAGCCCAGGTAATGTGTTTTTTTTCTGCAAATTATTATCCAACTCTGTTGTAGTATTGCCGGTAAAAGCTGACTGCCCACTTACGACTTTTGTTGATGCTAGCAGCCTAGAGCCAACTCAACTACTCAGATTGCGTTGTCCTGACCGGGACTTCAGTTTGACGTCTGAGGACATTGTGCTCTATTTAATCAATTATAAACCTTTATGACTTCAAACTGTTCAAAACTAGGAGGGATAATTGAAAGTCCTTCATTAGCAATTGCTATTAAAGCGATGAGATTTTCAACCAGTTTTCGAACACTTGACTTTTAAGCAGGTCTAAGGTCGTACCGCGGCAACGTAAACGGACGATGTGAGTGGACTGAAGGATGCTAGTGCCAACACAAGTCTTAAGTGAGCAGTCGGCTTTAAGCCCGGTTCTCACTCAACAACTCTAGGTATTTGGCACTAACAGCCTGAAGCCAACTCAACTAATCCAACTGCGCTGTTGTGGCCGTGACTTCAGCATACAGCCAAGAACAAAGTCCTCTAATCAAATACAAATCAAGCCTTGAAGGCTTAACTTCTGGGCTCAGTCTAACACAACCTTACTTTGTTATTTGAAATCTGCAGTCCGGTTTGACCTATCCCGTGCCCTTCTCAATTAATCTTGTGTTGTTCCCATCATTGCCTCAGGGCTATTCTTCACAAACGACTAGTTGGATCATTTGTAGACGTTTCAGGTAAAATGATATTCCTACACGAAAATGTCAAGCACCAATATGTAAACAACCTGGCGTGCTAGTCAAGTTTCATTGGCAGGTCATGTGGTGAAATGGCAGAAATTGTTAAATTTACAGCTAGAAAAAATGAAAATCGATGCATTTATTATAATTCTAAGCCTGTCAAATATTCTTTCATTTAGCTTCGATTAAGGTGTCGCACACTGCTTGTTGCTAAATTTAGCCCACTGATATTTTCAGACCCGTTTGACCCTAGATTTTATTACCCCGCCAAGGAGTTTATATTTTAGCTGGGGTTTGTCCATTTCAAGTGAGGAAGGGCTATTCTGTATAGCATGTCGACAAAAGCATGGAAGCCATGCACCAGGGTGGGCACAACAAAGCGAGAAAAATGAGGAAAAACGAGAAAAACGTCAACTGAAAGAGTATGAAAATAGAAGGAAAAAAGTGTTGGCGCGAATAAAAGAGATTCAGACGGTCTAATTCAAGGGAAAGTACCTCTAAGGGAGGGTGCACACTAACACAAAAATTGCCTAATCGCTCAACCCGCCATGACAACCTACTGCGTTTGAACGTTAAGCTTAAACTGTGCTTCGTTGTAAATTTGAAGTTTAAACTAACTCAGAAGTGGGAGATGTACTCCAAGTTTTACCACTGTGGCTTGTTATAGCGTACTAAGTGCAAAAGCGACTCTTATCTTAGACATTAAGTGGTATAGAAATGTGCAAGCTCAAGCCTTGCTCGCAGCAACGTTATCGGATGTAGAACTGTGTGACGGTGCAATTTTTGCTTTAGTGTCCATCCGCCATGAACTACTCTTGCGAGCGCAACTACCTCCCAACAATATACTTAGCATGGGCGATTATATTAGCTGATTTGGATAACTTCAGTTTGGATTCGTGCAGAAAACAGTGTATTTCGGTGAGGGGGTAGGGGAGGGGGCGGGTCGTTAAATTTTCCGTCAAAATGGCGCCATATTTCTTGATGACGCGTGGTCGGCTGCAGCCGCACTTACTTCTCTGCGCTCAGTGGGCCTATATCCGCAGCACAAAAGAGTGCGTGTGGAAGCCATGCAGTCAAGTTGACTCTATATACCTTTACTTTCACTATCGACCGGCTCGCAAAAGCTAAAGCCAATTTACTCGATTTTTCCGGAACTTCAGATAGGTACATTGGCATCGCACCTACTGAACTGAGTTCCATGGCATAACCTTAAATCCGTTACTCTAACTTCCAAATACTCAAGCTTTCTTTGTAAACTTAAGCTTACTGTCGGGCAGCTGTTAACAGGAATCAAACGTGGGGAAACAAATGTTCCCTCCTGAAGCTCCAATGACACCAATCAATGGTACTTAAGATGACAATCTTAAGGTAACACTTTTTGTCTTTCTGCTGCCCGTTTCATGCTCCGCAAATACGCTTCTATCGATTGGGTACAGGGCGTAAAACTCTCCTATAAATCATGGCTAGTATGTTTAGTTTAACATTGAAGTAAGAGCCCTGTCAGCCGTGTCCCTGGCCTGGCCCGGTAGTAGGGCAAGGTCGGCTTAAGTCAAAACTGTCAAGGCGTAAAATTGTCTCAGAAGAATAATGAAGTCTCGCTCGAGTTTCGTCGATAATTATCGACTGAGCTCCACTGACAATCGCATCTGTCTTCTGGCAGGTGCTGCTTCAGTTGCCTGAGGTATAATTAGAACCTGCTCGCACTATTCTTCAATGGTGCTGCCCACAAATCAGCATCCATTTTCCGCATTGTTGCAAGACGAACTTATAGCGTGTTCGATTGGGTCATCGTCGTCCCGCGAATAGTCTAATACGTTTGCCTCGACTTTTCGAATCGATTTAAGGGAGTGAATCCACCGATTTTGGTGAAAATTATCCTTTTTTTTTGCTGAAAAAGGATCCTCAGGTAGAGGGCGTTTGTGTCCCAAATTTTTATGGGGCTACGGGTACTATAACCCTACCAAAAAGAGGCCAAAAGTGGGGTGGGAGGTCAAAAATTATGATTTTTTTTTAATTTACAGGTAAAAATATAAAAACTAAGCATTTATATCATTTATAGATGAACACAACATGAATACAGCATTTAAATTTCATCCATAATACAAAAAGTGTATTATATAACGTTTCCCCACAATGTGTTACGTTTTTTGCTTCTCCTGTGTAATTTGATATTTTGACCTAAAAATGAATAGAAGTCAATAAGTTTTCTTGCTTAAAAAAAAGACACTTTTGGAATCCTTACTTGAAAGATTCGTAGTATAGAGATTTTTTTCTTTAATTTTCAGCCTCATTTCCTTTTCATCACAATTCAAAACCGTAAATTTAGTTTTTTTTCTGAAAAATTTAGTTAAGGATCAAAAGTTCAACATCAAAAGAAGATTGTAAGAAAAATGGAAAATCCGGCTCTATTAGTTAGTTAGGAATGTTGCAAGAATTCTAAAACTGTCTTAGTTTTTGCTCTAGCATAAAAACTCGTAGCCTTCTATTCGTTTGGTATTTCTGTAAAAAAACACACAGTTTTATCTACTTCCTCAAAAACTAAGGCCAAAATCTAAACAGTTGCTAGAGCAAAATGTGTTTCTTTTTCAAAATGACGTATACTGTGAAAATATGAAAAGAGTCTGTCCACAAACAAAAAAGTTTTCTGTAGTCTGCGTTGATCCCCTTAAGAATGCCCGAATAGGTTTTAAAGAGTCATGACAACGTAACGTTTAATTTCCGAAACATTCTGAGACCATGTATACTTGTAGTTCCTGAATCAACTCTGTCCGCTCAGGAGGCCCAGGATAGGCCGTAAGCTATAGGGTTAGGTTAGGCTAGTTACGTTCACCCATCTAATGTTATGGGGTGCAGCGCCACCAGGGGGAACCTGTAAGTCATTATAGCCATTACTGGGCCTTTCGTGCTCACTTTACTTCCTTCTGGTTTTATACTCGTTCTGACATTGCTTTTTTCTGTTCTTCTTCTACTTTCATGACTTTCTGCTTCTATGCGCATTGATCCTGTATAGGAACACCTTCGTGCATGCGTTCCTCGGTTCTATCGACATACTATATGTCCCTTATTCTTCCTCTGTCAGATCACGTTAGTTGTGGAGACGGAAGCTTAATCTATTCAATAATCTAATCATCCTTCCATTCAACAGTGTGGACGTCAGGCGGCTGGAAATTGCGTAGTTTTCTTCACCCATTTTTGTGAGTTGATGTGAACAGAATAGATGGCGCGAAGTACGTTGTGATTCAGACATTGATAATGATTCGGTTAATTTAGAAATATCTGAATTAAACTGTTTATTAAACTGTTTAAAAAATGTGGAAAGAAAACTTAGAGGAAATAGATATAAAAAGCATTTCCTATCCTGTGACTGTGATATTGTGGGCGTGTGAATAGAAAGTTAGGCCTGAGTATGTAGTTTTTCGTAACTATTTACAAAAATACCAACTTCATTTGTAAATCTTACGTATAGTAAGTCTAGTGAAGGATTCACTGACAACCCACTCAAGTTAAAGGTTCATAAGATACTAATAAAACTATTTATGAAGAAACCTCTAAGAAACGTTGCGTACTAACAAAATTTGAGGTGAAAAAAACCTATTCTATCCTAACCTATCCTAATTAATTAACGTGCCTCTAGCCCCATTTTTACGTAAGATACCGTACATAACCCTAGCGTACCTCGCATAGGTAACCCTAACATACCTCAAATAATCTTAATTTCCATTACCAAAACTGCTGCTAATGTTAAGTCTCTTAGATCAGCATTCTATCACGTAAAGCTTGGCACATCACAGTGTGGTTTTCTAATTATTCTCATTGAAAAATATTCCCACCTTTCTCCCTGATCATAGGCTTCCAAGCATTCGTCGCACACACCAATTGCCTGTTCATCAGTTGCCGCCTGTACACCGCGTATTCAGCAGTATATATGTGCAGTCAGTCAGCCAGGTTTCAGCCTTGCCGGAACATAGGGCACCGTCGCTGAGGCTTCAAGCTCCCTCTTTCTGTTAAACCTCCTTGGATAGTGTGGCTTTTCACAAAAAATCTAATACGTTTAATCGAATATCTTTCTAATTAATCATTAACTTATTTATCTAAATCTTGCGCTCTTTGCGTCAGAATGCAGTTTGTGATCTTCAAGGGCTATTGAAACTTCTGATATAAGTAAAAGTTAGGTTAGGCCAGTTCAGGTTCACTAATTTTTATTATCCTCCCACCCCATCTTCGAACCCAGATATTTGAGAAGCTTCATTTAATCGATATTGATACACTAAAGGGGAATTTATAAGTCATAGCCGTTAGAAATGCTTAGGTTACTGTTAATAATACTAACGTGTTGAATTAAGCATTTTTTATTATTAAATAAGTATTGGGACTCGCTGCTGCTCACCACTTTCCGTCAGTAAACTGTTTGCATAAGCTGTGATGTCATCAGCAAAACCCGTCCTACGCTCCTAAACTTAAAAAGAACTGCATCATTGGATATAATATTTATGGATTTATGGTTGGTAATAGTGAATGATGTCGTTCCCCTATATAGGTTAAAAGTAGGGAGCTGCTTCAGTTATTTTTTGCAAGTGAAGGTTAAGACACGTCGGACGCAACACTACATACACAGTAAATACTGCGCGGTCTAGCGATGCGATGGCTGATATGTTTCTTTCATTAGACCGAGCAGTTGTATGAATTTGTGCATTAAGTGCAGACCTTGGCTGTAATATTAAGGGGGTCGTTTAGGCGAAAATGGTCAAAATTATCAATTTTCTGTTTTTTGCTCAAAAAGTGTCTTCAGGTATGGGGGCATTACGTCCAAAATTTTTAGGGGGCTAGCGGCACTATAACCCCCCCAAAATGGGGGGGGGGAGAAATGGGTCCACAGGGGGTATAAATTCGCCTTTTTTTTTGCCGCAAAATCATCAGTATACCAAAGGCTATTGTATACCAAATTTTTAGGGGGCTAGCGGCACTATAAATGAAACATGCCAAGGGCATTTCTTTTGGAAATACTGCAGTTTATAACGAAAAAAACATAAAATTGCCTCTATTGAAAAATCTACATTTTCAGACTAAAAAAGAATAGAACTGCCTCAGTTTTCATGCTAGAATA
>LQNS02278094.1:7917102-7936353 GCA_001587735.2 Parhyale hawaiensis | reverse complement strand
AGGCCAGAAAAGGTTAGGCCAGAAAAGGTTAGGCCAGAAAAGGTTAGGCCAGAAAAGGTTAGGCCAGAAAAGGTTAGGCCAGAAAAGGTTAGGCCAGAAAAGGTTAGGCCAGAAAAGGTTGGGCCAGAAAAGGTTGGGCCAGAAAAGGTTGGGCCAGAAAAGGTTGGGCCAGAAAAGGTTGGGCCAGAAAAGGTTGGGCCAGGAAAGGTTGGGCCAGGAAAGGTTGGGCCAGGCAAGGTTGGGCCAGGCAAGGTTGGGCCAGGCAAGGTTTGGCCAGGCAAGGATTGGCCAGGCAAGGTTTGGCCAGGCAAGGTTTGGCCAGGCAAGGTTTGGCCAGGCAAGGTTTGGCCAGGCAAGGGTGGCCAGGCAAGGGTGGCCAGGCAAGGGTGGCTAGGCAAGGTTGGCCAGGCAAGGTTGGCCAGGCAAGGTTGGCCAGGCAAGGTTGGCCAGGCAAGGTTGGCCAGGCAAGGTTGGCCAGGCAAGGTTGGCCAGGCAAGGTTGGCGAGGCAAGGTTGGCGAGGCAAGGTTGGCCAGGCAAGGTTGGCGAGGCAAGGTTGGCGAGGCAAGGTTGGCGAGGCAAGGTTGGCCAGGCGAGGTTGGCCAGGCGAGGTTAGTTAGGTAAGGTTAGGTTGGGTAATGTAAGGTTAGGTTCCTATAAGGTCTCTATGAAGCCTCAAGTGACGCCGGTTATTTTCTCCCATTGAAAAACAATGGGAACTTCATAGTTTAATATCTCGAAAACTAAGCATTTGCGACGAAAAAGATATTCAAGAAAAACGCCTTAGAATATTTTATATTATCTAAGTATGCCAACTAAAGTACAAAAGGTTTTTAATGCATACTTCGGAAAGTAGACCAAAATGGTGGATAGAAAACCCTGAGGAAAGATACATCGATGAATTTGTTCTGAGGGGGAAAGTGATATTGGTGAAATTGTCTCATTCTTTAATTATTATTTATGATCTTCCTGGCAGCTCGTACACCGTTCGTCTGTAAAATGTTTACCGCGAAAAGGCGTGACGTCATTAGCAGAACCTGCCCAGCGCTCCTAATCTTAGAAAGCAATCATACTTGGATATAAAAATTATGGATTTATCACTCGAAAGCTTCAAATACGTCTTTTTTTGTGCTAGGTTTCAAGTTTAAAACTGTTTAGTTAACGGCTTAGTAACGACACGTCGAACACCACAGTACGTCAACAATACCGTGTGCCACCGCTACCACGCGATCAACACCCCGTCTCTAACGTGTTTTTCGTTTATTTTATCTTTATTCTGTATTTTTACCTCCGCCAAGGAGGTTATGTTTTCGTCGTGTTTGTCTATCTGTCACCACCAAGATAACTGAAAAAGTTACGAACCGATTTGGACGAAATTTACAGGAATTGTTAGGTATGTTAGGAGGAACAGATGATTAACTTTTGGTGAAGATATGTCCATCCGTTTGTTTGCTTCTTTGTTTGTCTGCCTCATTCTTCTCAATGCTAAAACTCAAAAAGTTATGGTTGGATTTTTATGAAATTAATATGAGTTGTTAGGTATATAACAAAGAGTAAGTGACCAAATTCTGGTAATGATCCGTTTGTTCGTTCGTTTGTTTGTCACTGTTTTTAATTTTATGCTTGGTAACACAATAACTAATAAAAAATGAATGGATCTTTATTAAATTCATTGGTGTTGTTAGTAATGCTAAAAGACAAATGATCAAATTTTGGTGCTGATCGGTTTGTTCGTTTGCATGTTTAACTCATGTTTGTCATAACGTTTGTTAGCAGTATAACTCAAAAATTATGAACGGATCTTTAAGAAAATTGTACAAGATGTTATTACTATTAAAAGGCACAAATGATTTTATTTCGGAGTTTATACTTACGAAGAAAATTATGGTTTCACAACCAATTTGAATTTATTGCTTCTGTTGCCTCGCTTAGAGGAGGTATGCGCTCTCAGAGTGCTCTAGTTTTAATATTACTTTCCCAAAAAGTAAGAGTTGGCTTTTATAATATTTCAGTGCTTTTCTTGCTAGAACAATTTTGATTCAGTCTAATTCTGGGGTACCAGAAAACGAATCTTAACGGAAATGCCCTCGTACAATAAATCAATTATTAAACGATTCTAATCTAATCTAATTGCGCTCGAGTACTGATTACCCACTGGGTATTATTTTACAAGTGCACCATACTCGCTTTCAGTATTTTTGTTGACATATTTAGGTAAAAGAAGGTATTTTAAGACCTTTTTATGAATAACGTTTTCGTCAGAATTGCATAGTTTTCGGGATGTTTGACTTTGAAGTTCCCATTGTTTCCTATGAGAGAAAATAGCCCCACCAGCACAGTGCAATGAAAAATGTCTTTATAGTTTGTTTCATAGGTTTTTTGGGTTAAGTTAGGTTGCGTAAGGTTAGGTAAGGTTAGGTATTTTTAGATTTGGTAAGGTTAGGTAAGGTTAGGTAAGGTTAGGTTAGGTTAGGGTAGGTAAGGGTAGGTAAGGTAAGATAAGGTTAGGTTAGGTTAGTTTGGGTTCTTATGAGATCGCCAGGTATTTTCTCCCATAGGAAAACAATGGAAACTACAAAGTCAAATATCTCGAAAACTAAGCATTTCTGACGATAACGTTAATTATCAAAAAAGTTTTAAAATGCCTTCTTTTACCTAAATATGTCAACAAAAACACGAACAGCGAGTTTGGTGTACATGTAAAATTTTACCCGATACTGAGCTTGAGTTGATACTTATATCAAAAACTAAAAGGGTGTTTTTCAAGGGTGTCACAACTTTAAATTGAGGAAAATAATACAGTAAAGTGCATTAGATTGAAAACTTTATTGCTAATAAAAAGTTCAATGCTTGGCATTAACATTTAAAATAATTTCGCTCATTTAGCCACCGCGACTGTTCTTGAGAAACTGGATTTTTGACGTTCAATTTTCGGTTACTTTTTCCAGCATTTTTTGCGGAGAGTCACGCATAGTACGCATAATATTGGTCTCCGAGGCATCAATTATTTTTTATCAGCATAAACCATTGATTAAGCATAGCACCACGGAAAATAATCAAGAGGTGTCACATCGCAAGACCTTGAGGACCAATTGACAGGTCCACGTCTTGAAATTATTTTCTCACCAAACTTGGTTTTCAACAATTTCTTGGTTGCATTGGCTGTATGGCAGGTTGTGCCATCCTGTCCGAACTACGTCTTGTCAAGATCGATGTCTTTCATATTTTCAAATAAAAAGTCCTTAATTATGGTGCGATAACGATCTCCAATGATGGCTACACGAATTTCTTCCTCATTATAAAAAAAAAGGTGCGCTAATACCACCAGCGAGCAAATCACACCAAACTGTACAGAGGAACTGCTATGGACTGGAGCGTGATCAGAGAGTTGACAGATGCTCCAACTCATTTTTAAATGTCAATGCCAAGCATTAAACTTTCGATTAAAAATACAGTTTTCAATCTAATGTACTTTATTGTATTATTTTCCGCAATTTAAAGTTGTGACACTCTTAAAAACACCCTCTTGTTCAGCACCTCAATATCTACCAGCATAGTGGTCTAAAATTCTTGTTATTGATTGGGGGTTATGAAAAATACCAATACCAACCAATCATTTGTGCGGGTTGTGGTGGTGAAACTGTTTTTCAATAAAACTATCAACAAGAATCACTAGGGTATACGTCAAATTTCTAAATAAATTTTGCATTTTTGTAAATTTTTACCTTATTTCTTGACGCTCCGTCGTTACCTTAAGCTAGAGCAAGAACATATAAGCTGCATTTTTGCCAAAGTATTGTTTTCAAGGAATCTTAATCTTTATTATTTACATTTTTCATGTATTGCAGTCATTTGTAGTAAAAAGTATCTAGCAGTTTCTGAAACTTATTACTTACTTCTTAAAGATGCGGCGCATCGCCGATGTAGGCATTAGCGCCCTCTGAAACTTATTGAAGTTCATGGATTTTCAAATTCATTGTTTAATTGTTGTTTCTATGTTGTACAACAGACGCAATGGTATAATAACGCAAAGGTAGCCCCACGTGCATGTCTGCCTCCGCCCCCTTTGCTTGCTAACTTGTTAACCAACTGTGACGTCATCTGGAGACCCAAACTCGGTCGTTCACTATAGTGTAAATGTTTCATTTCCGATTTTTCATTTGATTCAACGGTCTTTCCTCATCACAACATATGACCAGTTCAAATAAAATGCTGCGAAGAAAATATATAAACTATCTAAGACTAATAGTTTCTCAGTAAATGTGTAATAACGCATGGCACGTACTTTAAGTGTGGTTCATGCTCAGAAAAGAATTGAACGTTTAAGGCCGGCTGCCCACTAATTACTTTCTCTGCCGCTAGCAGCTAAGACGCAACTTAGCTTTTCCGACTGCGCAGTCGTGGCCTTGACTTCAGCATGACAGCTATGAACATCGTGCTGTAATTCTAAATATATCAATCATTGTGAACGCAAACCTCTCATAATTAAGGGCGATCGTTGAAAGTTCAACATTGCCACTCGCTAGGGTGTAAAAATTGCAGTAGCGACTGAAATATTTGAAAATTTTTGAAGCAGTTAAATTTTGTGCAAGCTGAAGCCGTGCAGTAGCTACGTACACGGATTAGTTGAGTTGCCTCTACGCTGCTAGCGGCAACGAAAGTTGTTAGTGTGCAGCCGGCCTAAAACACCCAGTCAAAACAGTTTGACTATGATATTATTGATCCCCCTCCCCCCATCCAAATAAAAACATTCTCCTATTATTGGTAATAAGTGAGGGATACTACGTTAAACTTTATGTCCGAGCTTGTGTCGTCATCCTATGATCCGGTAATTCACACATAATACGTAATTAAGAGACACTCATTGGTGTAAATATGCAAATTGTCGAGTTGGAAACGATAGTGTCATTTCATGGAGAAATAATTTATGGCAAACCAATGGTATGCTAGCTATCGGTGCTTCAATTTAGGAAAGTTAGACTAATCAGCAGATACAATAGCTTACGTAGCACCCGCATTACGTCATTGTGCTATAGTATGCAGATGCTAAGATACAACGATATTAGTCTGAATGTACTCGGATATAGCTCCAGAGGATAAAATTTTTAATGTATTGCTGTCTTTTATCTAACTTGTCATAATTATGCAAAAGCCAATCTTTACTCATACCGCACGCAAAATTGTCGAGTAAATTTACTAAGAAAATATGCCAAACTAGAGCACTCTGAGAGTGCATACCTCCACCAAGCAAGGCAACGGTAACGAAAAATTCAATTTGGCTTTAAGCCCTGTTTTCTTTGTATCAACTCCATAATCTAATCATTTATACATTTTGATAGTATTAAGAGTTTGTGCAATTTTCGTGAAGATCCGTTCATAACTTTTTGAGTTATTCAGCTAAGAAACATTATGACAAACATGAGTCAAACATACAAACGAACAAACCGATCTGCATCAAAATTTAATCATTCATGTCTTTTAACATTAATAAAAACTCCTATAAATTGCATAAAGATCCATTCATAATTTTTTGAGTTATTGTGCTGAGCATTAAATTAAAAACAGTGACAAACGAATTAATTAACAGATCACTCCAAAAATGTGGTCATTTACTCTTCGTAAAATACCTAACAACTCATGTAAATTTCATCAAAATCCGTCGATTACTTTTAGAGTTATAGCATTGAGAAAAATGAGGCAGACAAACAAAAAAAAAAACGGATGGACAGATCTTCACCAAAAGTTAATCGTCTGTTCCTCCTAACATACCTAACAATCCCTGTAAATTTCATCAAAATCCGTCTATAACTTTTTGAGTTATCTTGGTGACAGACAGACAAAGCCGACGAAAACATAACCTCCTTGGGGGAAGTAATTATTATGTTTGCGCATAGTTATCTATTTTCAAGATATCTAAAAAGAGCCCATTGCCACTTTTTCCGTATCTTTTGCCCAATAATTACCTGCTTGCTTACATTACTTTTATAAACTCACGCACAAGAACAGCATTAGCCGAGCTTGAGGTCTCCAGGTGACGTTTCAGAGGAGATACGCAGATCCGTCGCAAACTGGTCAAGCGATGGGGCTACCTGTACGTTATTATACCATGAACAGACGCAGCCCATTTACTAAAGATAGCTATGTCATCTAAGTGTGAGTGCATACGTTTGTACATAATGTCATAAAAGTGAAGTCAATCCAATAGCGTCACTTTTTTTTGCAGCGACGTATCTTGGGTAATTCCGCAATGGCGTGACGCTATTGACTAGATGTCACTCCTATGAAGTTATGTGCAAACGTATGCACAACCACTTAGATCATATACACATAACTATCTTTGATAATTGAACTGTAACAATAGAAGGATTTAAAAGTTGTCGAAAAGAAGGGTATACGCCACCAACTTTAAAAATTACCTGAGTCTACGGATATCGATCTTCACTGTTTATTTACAGTTAATTATTTCAATGGTAGAATTTAAAAGTTTTCGAACTGAATATCTAGAGGAATTTGCTAGGGGAATCTCTGAGACTGTGCTATTTTCTCGAATAAATATGAAAATACTAACCATTTTGTCACAAAAATTTGTGGTTAGAATTTACAAGTTACTCCTAAAGCCTGTTATGGGAATTTTGAAGCGAGGTCTTCATTCGTTTCTGACCGTTGAGTTAACAGCTCAGAAGGTTTTGTTTTCGTCGGAATTGTTTGTTTGTCTATTTGTCACCAAGATAACTCAAAAAGTTATGGACAGATTTTGACGAAATTTACAGGGATTGTTAGGTATGTTACTAGCAACATATGATTAACTTTTGGTGACGATCTGTCTATCCGTTTGATTGTTTGTTTGTCTGCCTCATTTTTTCAATACCATAACTCAAAAAGCTATAGACGGATTTTGATGAAATTTACATGAGTTGTTAGGTATATGACGAAGAGTAAATGATGAAATTTTTTGAATGATCTGTTTGTTCGTTCGTTAGTTACTCTTTCAAATTTTATGCTCATTTGCTCAATAACTCAAAAAATAATGATTGGATTTTTATGAAATTTATAGAATTTTTAGTAATGTTAAAAGACATAAATGATTAAATTTTAGTGCAGATCGGTTTGTTCGTTTTTATGTTTGACTCATGTTTGTCATAATGTTTGTTAGCAGCATAACTCAAAAAATTACGAACGGTTTCCACGAAAATTGTATAAGCTGTTAATAATATCAAAGGGCACAAATGGTTAGATTTTGGAGTTTTTACAAAGAAAATTGTGGTTTAAAAGCCAAATTGTATTTTCGTTACCGTTGCCTCGCTTGGCGGAGGTATGCGCTCTCAGAGTGCTCTAGTTTCCCTTGTTCCTCCTTCTGTTTCTGCCTAAAACAGAAGCTATAGCACAGACACTTGAGTAGTGCAGCTCTGAGTAAAGGTCAGAACAGGAAGCGCACTATCGCAAAAACTGCTCAGTCACTAAACTTCTGCTTCGGCCGTCACGTTGCCGTGACTACTACTCATAGCGCTTGAATGCCACGCTAAACCTAAGCGTCATTGCAACTTTAAACTAACTTTACAGTAGGAGGTATTCTCAAAGCTTGACCATTGCTGCTTGTTAGGCAGCTATCTCTAAATCTGGTGGAGCATTTGTTGGCGAAATGACACTGTCGGCAACTTTTGCTTCTCGTCTGCATCGGGCGTAAGTATTCAACGAATAGTATTTTGTTGTGTCCACGACCTACATCAAGAAAGAAAATTGTTTTATAAATTTGTACTATGTAGAACTTGAAACATGTACACCATATATGAGAGAATTCGGGGCTGTCTTCGGAATTACACACTATGGTGCTCGCGCGAAACCACACCCCGCAGTATAGCCTAACACGGCAACACTTCACGTGAACTGAAAGCCCTAGAAGAGACAGTGCCCTCAGACTGTAGAAACAGGCAACACTGTCTCCCATATATCCTCGCTTTCGCTTTGTTGTAGCGAGCTGTAGTTAGATATTCAAGACTTGTTAAAATTTTCTCTGACGATGCGCATTTATGATTGTTACTAGTGTCCCGAGCCGTCATTGTAAATGACGGCATATTGGGTTTTTAATGACTAGTGCACATGTGCGATAATTGACGACAGTAAGTTAGCCCTTCAGGAAAACCCCCGCTGGCTTCCTCATTTTTCCCCTATCTAATACTGAAGAAAAAGATTCCAAGGTACTTAACTTTTTTTTCGCCTTTTGAAATCTGAATTTTCTCCTATCTTATTAGTTGTATTTTTCCCCTATCTAATACTGAAGAAAAAGATTGCAAGGTACCCCACTTTTTTTTTCGCCGAAAAAAAATTGCAAGGTATCCCACTTTTTTTTTACATTTTGAAATCTGAATCTTCTCCTATGTTATTCCCATAGAGCGTGACAGGAAAGATATAAATATATAAATAAATAAATAAAAACACGACGTGAATTATTATATAGTAGATTATGCGGATTTCATAAGGCCGAGCTCACACGTCGTTCATCTACACGCGTTTACTCAACCACTCAACCGACTGTTTTGTAGCGTCATTGTCAGAGTAAAGGTAAAGTCAACTTTGACCGCACCCTCAACTGGGAAACCCACATGCACTGGTTTGTACTGCAGATATAGGCCCACTGACCCCAGAGGAGTAAGTGCGGCTGCAGTCGACTACGGATCATCAAGAACTATGTCGTTAATTTGACGGAATATTTAAATAACCCGCAACCCCCCAAGCTCCCCATCTCTGCAGAAGGCAAGTTCTACCACGGCGCAGTGCATGCACACAACTGTCGAGTCAGCACACCTAGATGAGCAAAGAGGTCGAGTGCCTGGGTTGGCCTCGAACGAGCGACACAAGGATTGCCGCAAAAAGCTATAAGAACCTTAATCGTCAAATTAGTTTTCCCTGCGAACCCGCCCTAACGTAGCGGGACGCTCAATAGCCGATGGTGAAAGAGTATATGCGTTGGCTTAAGATGATCGAGATCATCTGGACCCAGAGTTATTGACGCTACAACATTGTAGGACTTACTGAATCGTTAACTTACAATATCTCCAGCTTCCGAGTAAAACATGCTCTTAGTTGTAACTGCAAAATGTTAGGCGAAAGTCTTTGTGCGCATAGCCAATGAGAGGGCTCATTGCATTCTACTTGGGCTCCCACACACAAAGGGGTCCCAGCAACCCCGGGGGGCTCGTGTAGGTTACCTCAGTCATTAGCTAAGCCTTCGGGACGTCTGTCTTTCGTGCCCACTTTGCTTCCTTCCCGACTTCACACTCCTACTTGCTCATGCTTTATTGTGTTCTTCCTCTTCTTTCCCGACTTGCTGTTTCCATGCGCGTCGATCCTGTGTGGGAACACCTTTGTGCATGGGTTCCCCGTTTCTATCGACATACTACATGTCCCTTGCTCTTTCTTCTGTGACGTCGTTCCGCTCGGAAAAGGAGGTTCAAACTTTCTGACTATAACTAACTAACACCAAAGAGTGCTTGATCTTCGCAAATGAACGTACAAGTGGTAACTGTGAGATACAAAACGGGCCGGACTTTACTTATGCTTGTAGTTATCTACCTAGATAAATTTGGGCCCTGAATTACTCAGCCTAAACTTGCCTGGATTCACCACATTGAACCGCGTTTGTGCAGTAATCGCTAACGAATTTCGCTTGAGACGGTACAAACTCAGCAGGCTCAGTTTCTGGCGGTCTTCATCGCAATGACTTATTGCAAAAACTGTTCGTTCACAGTGAAAATCCAAAGCTGAGGATTGAAGTTCCGGAAATGTAAAGCTAATCGGAGTGAATAATCTCTATTGCAGTGAACCAAGCGAATGCGCCCAATGTTATACAAGCACGCCTTATATCAATTTTCATGTAGCGATACCCAGTTCTATTTACTCCATTCCTTTCTTGAGTATAATATCTCGTAGAACAATTTCGTTTCTGTTAAAGATAAAAAAAATTGAAAATGTAGAGGATGTAAGGAGAAATGTGATACAAGTGTACTTACATAGCCCTACAGAGGAAGAACATTCATACCTAAGATATAGTGTAACAAAGTTAAAAGAAACTATCATAGACATATTTAACTGGACGTCGGTACGTTGACTACATGCGGCGCGGACAGTGTCGGGTGAAATATCTTCACAACGGTGCCTCAATAGACCCATTAGTGACCACGCCTTATTTTCAAAAATAGTCCCCACCGTAAAGACCTAAGCTCCTAATTTGCTGACGCCAAGCTTCATAACTTTAAATCTCCGCAGGATTTTCCCTGTTTTGCAAAGTCTACTTACAGCTTCATTATTTCTCTTGGCATGAATATATTATATGGTAAATTTCTGCAGAGTAAAGTATTTTATCTGGTACAATAGTTATCTACAGAGTTATCGGATATTTACAAAAACTAAATTTATGATGGAGAGTTAACAAAATAATGTCCTGCTTACAGAATAAATTATTACATTACTTCGTCCCACTTAACAATTCTGGATTGATTCTACGTAGATAGCACGTTGTTTTTTGGTGTCTCAACGTGCTATGGACGGTGATCTGTAGACTGCAGATAACGTTGTTAGCACGTTGTGACCAGCACATTGCATGTGAGACAACGTTATGACAACCTCCATACCTGACGTTGTTATTAGGTCAGACGATGACGTCTTTCGACATGCTGACAACGTTATGGCAACATCTATACCTGATGTTGTCATTAAGTCAGACCATGACGTTGCCTTTCGACGTGCTGACAACGTTGATAACACGTACAACAGCAACACTACCTTATGCCAATGAGCTCACAACGTTGATTTTACGTCGTGTGCTTCCAGGGGTACTTCAAAACAGCTAGTTTTGCACACACACACACAACTTTGAGTTCACTAAAGGCCTGTATACACTGCAATTTTTTCAAAGCGTTCACACAATCATCCACTTGTTCGAATGTTTTGTAGTGTCGTTGTCAACACAATTTCTTGTAAGCCACAAAAAAAATCATTAAAATGTTAACGGTCATATCAGTTTCCACGACAAGTATCACTATAGGGAAGTTTATGATATCTCTTCAAATTTCGAGTGAACTAAAACGCAGCAAACAGTGCATTTTTCTATTCGTTCTACAGCACAATAACACGTTGGGACGGGTGGATGAGGGGACACGTTGATGAGACTAACATGTACATATATCGGCCATTGAAGAGTTATCAAAATACTAGCCTCCAAGTTCTTATACTTAGAAAGGATATATAGACAGTAAAATTTTTTTTTTTTTTAATTTTAGCCGAGGCCGAGCTCAGAAAGCTATGTATATTTATATTGATGAAACATACAACGCAACGCATTTGAATATTGCAAAGTATGAACTATAGAGAAAAAACCAACGTGTGAACCGTCCTTAACAAACAATGTCTATACTTTGTCTGGCATGTTATCTGTCTTAAACCTTAGCTTCGATCATCGCGTCATCTTTGGTGTGTTTATATAGTTGTTATGTTCTCGAGTCAGTTGCTGTCAATGTCTTCCTCAGCCACAATAATGACAGCATTGTTTGCTTGCATGTGTCGGCCAGAAAAGAATAACACCATAAAGCGAAAAAAAAACTAACGTGTGACTCGTGACGTTTGAAGGGCGCTGAATCGAGCAAGCGCAGTGTGTAAATCGGATTGTAAAGCTCAAAAGAAAAAAAAAATGGGTGATGATGATGTCGTGACAAGCTTGATGTCAGATTGATAGATATCAAGCTGTAACGCCAAAAACAGACTATGTTTTCAGGTGATACGAGCTATGATGAATATCCTGCGTGAGTCATCTAAGTGCGTAATAATCATACCGTGCTGGTGTTCAGAAGGCTACAAACAATATTTTTGAAGCGTATCTATTAGATCCTGGAATATCATAAAAACCTTATTTTCAAAACTTTAATTAGCCATTAGCTGTTTCAAACTCATTTCAAGGGGAAAATAAAAACCTGTAATATGCTGAGTTTGACGAACACATATGCACCTTATTGTGACTCTAAATTTGCATCCACTCATGTCAGGAACCGAGTAGAATAGAAATTTCAAAATATAAGTTAAACTATGCGTTATATAGAGTTCTACGTCAACAAGAAATAAATACTGTTGAATACGAGCTTTGCATGGAACTAAACTTTACATCTTTAATAAGAGATGGACTTGTCATACGAGTATGAGTGTCAAAAAACAGAAATGTTATGCAACAAAGAAAATTATATTTAAGACCTATAAATGCAGTAAGAAGTATATCGGTTCTTTCTCTTATGAAATTCAGTAAGACTAGTAAAAGATTTATTCGATTCATGACACAAAGCCAACTTTTGGACGCAATTACCATTGCCATAAAGACGAAAATGGCAATTTTGAGATTTACAAAGTGTTGGTTGAATATAGTAAATTTCATAATTATTCCTGACGTTGCACGATTACCAGTTTCTTCAAGCCATAATTCTCATGGGCCAAGAAATGGCCTCTGTCCTTGAGTAAACCGACTGCAGTTCAAACTAGACCGCTCTGAGAGCGCATATCTCCGCCAAGCAAGGTACTGTTAACGAAATGTTCAAATTGGTCTTGAAGCCAGGATTTCCTTTTGTCATCGCTTAAATTTTGTTATTTGTGCCCCTTGACATTAATAAAAGTTCCTGTCATTTTCTTGAAAATCCGTCCTTTTTCAATTATGTTTAGCTAAACACGAAGACAAATCTATAGTCAAACACAGAAACGGACCAACAGGTCACAAAATCTGGTCTTTTTTATACATTTTAACATTTCTAACAGTTGCTGCAAATTTCATGAAGATCCGTCCATAACTCTTTGAGTTGCGTCACTAAGAAAATACAAGTAGAAAAAAAAACGGTTAGATGGTATTGTACCAGAAGTTAATCATCTGTTGCCCTAACATACCTAACAATCCCAGCGAATTTCATGATGATCCGTCTATAACATTTGAGTTATCTTGGTGACAGAGAGACAAACTCCGACGAAGATATGATCTTCTTGGCGAAAGTAATTATATGCTTTACACTAACCAGAATTTCTACGCTCATTTTTTGATTTACGTCATGGAATAAGCAGCATTGCAAAACCTTTAGCTTAGCCACTGATGATACCATAGAGTTTCCAATGAAAAAATGCAGTTCGTCAGTATTGTTATATACTTGTATATTTTGTTGTACCTGGTGACGATCAGCGAACAGAACGGTAAAGAATTTTGATTAACAGGGAATTTATCCACGTGAGTTATTCCCTTATCTACTCAAGTTGGTGCTTAATGCTGAGTCTTTACGACAACTTCTGGCCCAGCATCGTCATCACTTTGTAATGTAGGGAAGGTTTCCCGTTCCTATTACTATTAACTACCACCTATTTCGTGAACAAATTCGCCAAGTGAGTATAAGACAGCAAGAGGTTCTCAACTCTGCTTTGCAAAATGAAATGTCGGTCTAATTTACAGGCGAACCTGAATTGAACAGTACCATATTCCTAGTATTTTTATTGATTAAATTTCACTTCCCAATCAAGGATACGTATCTGATACGTAGCGCACAGCTGTTACTTTCTTTTTTTTTTTTTTCACTACACAAATTTAACAATTATCTCGATGAACGTATATTTCAGTTCTACTCTCTTTGATTGTAGCGGCCGCACCGCCTCTTCACATCACCCAGACAAAGGTAGGCATGCCGTGAGAACTGCCTTCTTCACTTTGTTTTTGCCTGCGGCCAAGCACGAGCTTGTCAGTTTTTGTGCGATGACTCACCGCGACTGTTTGCTTTTCTTGCCCTTTACAGTCAGTGACTGTGTCTTTTTATTTCGTGACCCTATGCTCCCGTAATTATTATAACGGTAGACTATGCGCAATTTATTGGTATTTCTGAAATTAGTTAACGAGACATATCAAGCAGATGACACGTTAAATACTTAAAACGCTGCCTTGCAGATAACTGTTATGATTAAGGTAGAGAGTACTTACTGCATATATATATATCATAGCTACTTCGCGCATGCTCACAGTTAAGTCGGGCTGTACACTACTAACCTCCCTCCAGCATACCTACTTACCATGAATTCCTTGAAAATATTTCGGACGATGTCCAGACGATGTTACTCACGCCGTCCATTTTGTGCAGAGGTGATGCTGCATTCCGTGACCAGAGGGAGGGCTAGTACCGAGTTATCCCTACATTACACGTAACCCCTTACAGCTGGTTTGCTTGGCACAGTAAGTTGATTACAAACTTCACAGTCTCAATACCAGTCGCGTTTCGAAAAAGACGGGCATTTTGTTGTAGCGTATAACTTGGCCCCCCCCCCCCCAGACGGTGAAGCTTATAGAAACAGGGCCTCTTCCGAGTTTTGGGCACTTTAATAATAATGCAATCAACACATGCTACACACTTCAAGTACTAACTGTGCTTGAGGGATGACGTTCTGTTGATGGTAATTTTCTAATGATAATATATTCGATACGCGTTACATTCTAGATATAGATTGTACTTGGAAGCTCATAGGCGTCTGTTGAGTGCAGTACAGAGAGACTACAGTCAGCATGCTCTGACCTCTAGATGATAATCATGCAGCTGAACCTCGCATTAAACAGAATATTCTGTTGCTCGTTGTCATCGGCAGGGCTTTCCAGCGCCAGTAGGAGGCTATGGAGGAGGCCTGGACAGTTTGAGGGGAAAGTCGAAGAGAGGCAAGGAAATGCCCGGACCCAAGTTAGTCCAGCCAAAGACTGCTTGCCAAAAGATCAGTGGGGTAACTAGGACATTGAAGGGGTTGAACAAATTATTTGAAGGTGGATATTGTGTGTTGATGTGGATGGTTCAATAATGCGTAGTGTCTTATGCTGGGAATTTAGCTATTGAATAACAAGGAAGGCTAGCAGTTAGTGCGTCCCGTCACTTGCGTACAATAACGGAGTTATCGCACTCAGTTGTATTGTTAGAGTTTTAAACTCTCGTACCGGACATGTTAATCAGTGGATTATGCATTCAAATCTGAAGGTTTCGTTCGTTGTCTCCGATGCTCGCAACATAACCGCTATCGATAAAAGCTTGAGCTTTGTCGTTTAAATGCGGTGTTCGTTAATGTGTTCATAACCGCGGTATGCAACCGTGCGTGAAACAAAAGATTTCGTCAACTATGCAAGTCACCACACGTCACGCATAAAATCATGACGGCACACACAGGCCAGACACTCCGAACCACACCCTTTAAGTTAAGATCTACTATAAAGATATTTAACCTTGTCTAATAAAGCAAACATTCTATATTTGCAATGAAGTCATCCAACATATTTACTGTTCATGTAAACAATATCTTCCACGCACTGAATTGAAAGAAGTCAGTCATTGGAAAAGAAGGTGGTATACACAAACACTGCACCTACATCTACGCGCACCCCACAACCGAAGCTAAATAATATCCTAGACATATGGTGGGCCGATGTTTGTCGCGCTATCGACGTTAGCTATCAGTGACACTATACCGTGAGTTATATTACGTCTTGTGATAAAGCAAGCTAACAGTGAACATGCGTAAAGTTCGTCTTGGTGATAAAGCAAGCTATCAGCGCAAGCACGCCGTCTAAATGTACTGGCGTCACTTAGATCTATTCGCTCTTGGATTACTTCTGTGGCGACGACACAGAACTAACATTATTTCCGAACTGAGAACCAGGAAGCGTTTTCGTACTGTAATCATTTTTCGTTGAAGATACGGAGGTATGTTAGGACTGGGATAATTTCTGCACTGAAAACACGGATGTATATTGGACTGAGAGAGTTTTTGCACTTAGGACACGGAAGTATATATATTTGCGCCCTGTGATTATTTTTGCCTTGAAGATACGAAAGTATGATAAGACTATAGAATAATTTCTGCGCTGAGGTGAAGGAAGTCAGTCAGGACTAGGATTATCTATTTCTGCGCTCGAAGACGCCCATGTTTGTTGGCCCTGGGATTATTTCTGCACTATAAACATGAAGGTTTGTCAACACTGGGATTATTTCTGCACTATTAACATGAAGGTTTGTCAACGCTGGGATTATTTCTGTACTACAAACATGAAGGTTTGTCAACGCTGGGATTATTCCTGCACTATAAACATGAAGGTTTGTCAACGCTGGGATTATTTCTGCGCAGTCCCGTTAGGGCGATGAGAACGAAGCAGGCTTTAGCTCTAATTCACGTTTTTCAGACTCTTTTATCTGCAGGTTCTTTGTGTGGCGCAAGCACAGCCTCCCGTCTTCCTGCACGAAGCTATAATAGACCCAACTGAAATGAGAAGAGCTTTCATCGAGTCAAGTGAGTGCAAGTGCGTGTCGATAGAGCCGATAGACTAACGATAGATCGCCACCTTGCAGAGTTTGGATGAAGTATAAACACATCAGTAATATCATATTTTATTACACCTGGCTCGACCAGCCGAAGATCGGGAGCAATCGGAAACCAGAGGAGATACCTAGAGCCCACATGAGTTCGCCGAAATATAATTCCTTCCCATGTGCATTTACTAGCTAATGAGCACAGGGCCGGCATATTTGTAACAAAATAAATTAATTGCAAAATAATATCGTACCACTTCAGCCGACTGCAATTTTTCACGCTTTTAGGGGGTGGTGACTCATGACAGTAGACTGGAGCTGCTTAAGAAAAGCAAAATTTCTGTGACAAATTTTTACTATTAAAGAAACTAATATTTCAAGCTCTCAGTGCTTACTTTCGTTTAGTTATGAAAGACAAGGAATGAACTCGAATGTTGCGTCGCTTGGAGGAGTAATATAATGGCCAAGAAACTGAGAACTAATGCGAATGCCTGAAATATTTCGAGCATAGTCCTGACTTCCAGTTTATACTTCGAATTGGTTTGATGGTCAAACGCTAGCAAGCTCCTTAGAAAGCGTGTCGTTGTCTTACAGTAGTTACAGATCCAACGAACGGCAAGGCGAAATTAGAAAACAATGACTCCCTAAATTCACAACAAACTGTAACCAGCAGACTATGATGAGTTGCTATGAGAATAAAAAGCTGTTGCGATTCTGAGAATAAGTTTACCCGGAACGCTGGTCCTACGGATAGTTCGCTTACCAATTTTTTTTCCAGTTGACAGGCAAAACGAGGTTAGAAATGCAGTATGCTCCACTCTCAAAATTATACGCAAGTTTTTCATTTTGCATGCTTTCGGGCATCGATTCACTCGTCAAAACTAGCAAACTTGTTCATTCACCTATCGTGCGAACACCCGCCTGTGTAGATCCAGAAGGACTAGTTTGCTAAAACTTTTTGCAGCGTCAGTTTAAAAAAAACAGTGAGCTAATGTCTAAAAAAACACTCTATTAATCGTTAGTGCAAATATAGGAAGAGCAGCAGGGAACATTTACTGGTAAGTGAATTTTTGGAGATAACTGTAACGTAGCGCAACATATAATTTGCATAATTACATCTACTATATAATAATTCACGTTGTGTTTTTATTTATTTATTTATTTACTTATTTATTTATTTATTTATTTATTTATTTATATATTTATATCTTTCCTGTCACGCTCTATGGGAATAAGATAGGAGAAAATTCAGATTTCATTCAAATGGCGAAAAAAAGTTGGTACCTTGGAATAGTTGANCAGGCTTTTAAGTCGGCTATTAATTGTTTTTTGCTGGATTTCCTTTAGCAGCGTTTTGGGCTTCCCGGTGCTGCAAATGCTTCATTTGGGTTGTATTACCTGTCCGTGGGAGCCCAAGCGTGAAGTTTTAATAATAATAATAACTTAAGATCTAACATAAAGATATTTAACCTTGTCTAATAATGCATACATTCTATATTTGCAATGAAGTCATCCAACTTATTTACTGTTCATGTAAACAATATCTTCCACGCACTAAATTGAAAGAAATCACTCATTGGAAAAGAAGGTGGCATACACAAACACTGCACCTACATCTACGCGCACCCCACAACCGAAGCTAAATAATGTCCTAGACATATGGTGGGCCGATGTCTGTCGCGTTATCGCCGTTAGCTATCAGTGACACTATACTGTGAGTTATATTACGTCTTGTGATAAAGCAAGCTAACAGTGAACATGCGTAAAGTTCGTCTTGGTGATAAAGCAAGCTATCAGCGCAAGCACGCAGTCTAAATGTACTAGCGTCATTTAGATCTATTAGCTCTTGGATTACTTCTGTGGCGACGAGACAGAATTAAGATTATTTCCGAACTGAGAACCAGGAAGCGTTTTCGTACTGTAATTATTTTTCGTTGAGGATACGGAAGTATGTTAGGACTGGGATGATTTTTGCACTTATGTATGACACAGATGTATGTTAGGACTGGGATAATTTCTGCACTGAAGACACGGAGGTATATTGGACTGAGAGGGTTTTTGCACTTAGGACACGGAAGTATATATATATTTACGCACTGTGATTATTTTTACTTTGAAGATAGGAAAGTATGATAAGACTATAGGATACTTTCTGCGCTGAGGTGAAGGAAGTCAGTCAGGACTAGGATTATCTATTTCTGCGCTCGAAGACGCCCATGTTTGTTGGCACTGAGATTATTTCTGCACTATAAACATGAAGGTTTGTCAACGCTGGGATTATTTCTGCACTATAAGTATGAAGGATTGTCAACGCTGAGATTATTTCTGCACTCTAAACATGAAGGTTTGTCAACGCTTGGATTATTTCTGCACTATAAACATGAAGGTTTGTCAACGCTGGGATTATTTCTGCACTCTAAACATGAAGGTTTGTCAACGCTGGGTTTATTTCTGCACTCTAAACATGAAGGTTTTTCAACGCTGGGATTATTTTTGCGAAGTCCCGTGAGGGCAATGAGAACGAAGCAGGTTTTAGCTCTAATTCACGTTTTTCAGACTCTTTTATCTGCAGGTTCTTTGTGTGGTGCAAACACAGCCTCCCGTCTTCCTGCACGAAGCTATATAATAGACCCAACTGCCATGAGAAGAGCTTTCATTCTTGTCTACTAGCCACCGAGTCAATTCAGTGCAAGTAAGTATCGATAGAGCCAATAGACTAACGATAGATCGCCACCCTGCAGAGTTTGGATGAAGCATAAACACATTAGTAATCAGTACTATATAATAATTCACGTCGTGTTTTTATTTATTTATATATTTGTGTCTTTCCTGTCACGCTCTATGGGAATAAGATAGGACAAAATTCAGATTTCAAAATGTAAAAAAAGTGGGGTACCTTGCAATCTTTTTCTT